>JAJMHM010000004.1:37921-83323 GCA_030566045.1 Geotrichum geniculatum | reverse complement strand
CGATACGAAACACGGTGCAGTTGGTGATTTAGCGATTGGCGGTTCCAGGTGAAGGAGGATTGCTGAGCTGTCTGCGTAGGGTGGAAGGCAGATCACCAATGGCTGATGGTGCAGATGGAGGAGGGCCCAACCAGCCGGTACCGAGACGATTGCAATTCCTAGGCCATGAGAACGAGAGTTTACTTACCTCAGAAGTCATTTTTGGTCAATATAGTGGTGGAGATTGATGTGTATGGCGATGGGGAGGAAGTGGTGGTGGTGGTGGAATGTATGAGACAACGGCGAAAATAAAAGGATAAGGGGAGAGAAGGGAGAGGAAAAAGTGGAAGAAAAAAAATTGTCAAAAACTGCGAATTAAAAAAGTTTTTATAGCGACATTTATTCACATAAAATGCAGTTGTACACCAATTAGTGCCATACCAAAGCCTTCGGCATGCATGGCAAAAATGAAGGAATGCAAAAATGAGGGAATGCAAAAATAAAAAAAAAATAAAAATGCAAAAATGAAATGCAAAAATGGGCAAATGGAAGCAAATAGAAGCAAAAATGAGCAAAAATAGTTTAAATGATAAAATGTGCAAAAATAGTTTATTTTTGTTTTCATTTAAAGTGTAATAAAGTGTAAATGGGTGCAAAATTAAGCACATGCAAAATTGAATTTATACTGCAGCCACAATTAGGTAATGACAAAAAAACAAAAACAATAAAAATTAACTATAATGACATAAAATGAAACTTAAAATGTAAAAGTAGCAAAATTATAAATATGCAAAAATGCAAAAATGCAAAATAAAAATGCAAAACAAAAATGCAAAAATGCAAAACAATAATACAAAACTGCAAAACTGCAAAAATGCAAAAATACAAAATTGCAAAAACAAAAACACAAAATTGCAAAAATACAAAGTTGCAAAAATACAAAAATACAATATAATAGCATAAATTCTCTAAGCTTAACCATCATTCACCTACAGTATCTTCAGCTACTTTGACGATAGGGCAATGGCCAACCAGTGGCGTCGCTTACCCTACCTCTCCCCCACTGCTACAACACTCTCTACTTCAGCCTTACCTACCCTCCCGTTCTGTGCCCGTTCTAACTGATGTGACACGTCATTCCTTTGTCTGTGTGACGGACCCAATGACAGCTACCGCTTTCCAGAACACCTGCTTACGTTGTAAATTGCTTAATTCAGCCCTTCCTCGATATCGGCTAGGGTTGGGGCTCATTGCCTAATCGGTATTTCGGCTGTTTTCGAAACGTCAGCATCAACTCCAAAAACTTTTTGTGATCAAGACCTCTACCAGCTTATTCTTTTCACCATTCAAGATTCGGGGTGTACGCGTTACTGATCTGAGATCCGGCTGGTTTTTTTTTCACGCTCTATCTGGTAAACTTGTTAACGCTGGTAAACTTGCTCACGCACACTCTCTGGTAAACTTTTGGCTGCTCTCTGAACCAAATCAGACTCGCATTGAACATTCTTCTCGGCTCAACCAGCCATATACTCAATAATGCTGCATAATAGAATCTCTACCTGGCTTGTGCTAGCACTCGCCTTTCTAGCTCACTGCGTTCTCGCGGGAGCCGACTTTTACAAGGTACGTTGTTCCTCTCCCGTTCCACTGTTCCACTGCCCTTCCGTTCCACTGCTAACCTCCGTTATAGATCTTGGGCTTGTCCAAGGACGCAAGTCAATCTGAAATCAAACAAGCCTACAAAGAGCTCAGCAGAAAGTACCATCCAGACAAGAACGGCGGCGACGACACCAAGTTCGTCGAAATCGCTGCTGCGTACGAAGTTCTCTCTGACGAAGAAAAAAAACGAAACTACGACCGCTTTGGCGAAGAAGGCATCAATGGACAACAGCAGGGCCACGGAGGTGGCGGCAATCCCTTTGAAGGCATGTTCCACAACTTCATGGGCAATATGGGAGGCCACCGACAAATGATGAAAAGACACACAGAAACCACCGTGGAAGTCAGTCTGAGGCATATGTATACTGGAGAAAACCTCGATATTTCAGTAAACATGCAAGGCCTCTGCGATAAGTGTGACGGCACTGGTTCTGCTGATGGCAAGACTCATACGTGCAAGGAGTGCGGTGGAGGAGGTGTCAAAATCGTCAAGATCCAGCTAGCTCCTGGCATGTATCAACAGATCCAAACTCACTGCGAAAAGTGTCAAGGACGAGGGACAACAATCAAAAAAGCGTGCGGTAAGTGTGGAGGAACAAAAGTCATGAGAGAAGAGAGAGAATATCATTTGTACGTCGAACCCGGCAGCCCAAAGAGATATGATCATGTCTACCACGGTGAAGCAGACAAATTCCCGGATTCAGAGCCTGGCGACCTGATTGTCCATGTCCAAGAGTCTAAGAGCGATAACATGGGCTACCGACGAAGAGGCAACAACCTGTTTAGAACTGAAGTGATATCGCAGAAGGAAGCCACTGAGGGAGGATGGGAGCGCAAAATCCCATGTCTCGACGGCAAAACGTCCATCAACATCTCAAGAGCATCTGGAGCTACGGTCTCAAATGGAGAGGTTCAGGTATTGAAGAAGCATGGTATGCCAATTCAAAATCAAGATGGTCAGCATGGAGATCTGTATATAAAATATGTGGTCATTTTGCAGGGTAAAAATAAGGGCTCCAGACAGAGGAAGAAGGATGAACTGTAGTATGAAATATATATATAATAAACAGTGAAGCAACTTAAATTTTAATTTAACACAATTTAGTTGGACCCTTATACAAACCACACAAAATGGGATCCAAATTAGAGGTATTAGCAGGAACCAGCTATAGCGAGCAGGATTTAGTTGACGTGCAAGTCAATGATGACGGGAACTTGACAGTTTTGGAATCGGATATGATGATGGCGAAAGTTGCGGTCAGAATTAAGGATTATCAAGGTAAGCTGGACTCATGGCGAAGAAAAACGACTAACACTAGTAGGACTGGTAACTGACAGTAAGAGCAACTCATCATACTTTGATCACGAACTTCATTCTTATGATCGTGTTTCTATCCAGATATCTATTCGGTTCAAAGACGGTGCCGAGCCATTCTCCGTTTCTGGAAACGATTTAGTCTGGGGAAATGACTTTGACGCTCCTATCCGGGACCAACTTCCCTATGGATTCTCCATTGGATACAAAATACTGACGCTGACAGTCGACCCCAGCATTTTTGGAGATGTCTACGCAGACAAGCCATATCTTTATGGGCCTGCGCTCACGTCTTTCAACAAGGTGACGGTGTCAGAGGCCAATGGAGACGAAATTGAGTGGCCAGGCATTCTCAAAGAGGAAAATCTAGCCTCCACCAGCAACAGCCAGAACGCCAATGAAGGTGAAGTCATAAAAGATTCCAGCGTGCGAAGAAAGTACTTTTTGAACGAGCAGCACAGAGCTGCCTTTGAGTACCAAAGTGCCCAGCGCCAGTACAACTTTGATTTCTATACGCCATACTTGGATCTAGGCACCCAGTTCGCCATCAAGTTGCCGGGCTATTCATTCAACGTCGAAGGCTATGCGAAGGGTCAACCTTTGAGATATACGTTGAAGAACTATAAAACGGGGCAAGTGTATTTGGTTATTGTGATGAAGTTGCACAAAGTTCAGGATAATAGCCAATAGGAAACGCGCAAGTATCTTAATTAAACGCGCAAGAAAAACGCCAGTAAAATTAGTAAATGTCGTGTTTTTATTTATTTATTTCAATATATGTTTGCTGTCGTTGATAGTATTTTCGCGTTGTAGGGAGCGTGGTGCTCCCAAATAGGAAAAACATAAACAAATGAAAATGTAAATTTGCCCCGATTAGGGAAAATGTAAATAAAAAAATCTTTAGTATAAAAGGAAAAGTGAATCATTAAATTTCCTACTGAAATTCCAACCACTTTCTATCTTTACAACTCACTACCTCTATCATATTAACGACATATTTCATATCATGACATTCAATACTCCTAAAAATCGCAAAAGAGCATTGGCATTTGATACACCTACAATGAGAAACAATTCTCGTTATGACAAGTACGCGATTGCTTCATCTTCATCGACTACAAAGCAAATCAAAACAAATCACTTGGCCACACCCAAACGAGTACCATGTTCGCCATTATTCAAATCAATCAACCATAAGCCCAGCACCCCTATCAAGATGGACATTGTAGCATCTGATTGGGTTTTGGGATCCGAGAAGTCGGGGAACGGAACAGTACCGGGAAGTCCAAGCAAATCTCGAGCTGCCAGTAGAACCAATTCCCATGCTGACCGATTCATTCCCAACCGACAGACGTCGCTACCAGTCCGATCTAAGCTGGACAAGACTACAATGGTCGTGGGCTCAGGAGGCAGCTCGGGCTCTTCGAGCGTGCTGCTGGACTTTTCTACGTCAGCACAGACTCCGTTTGCGAGAGAAAAAGCCAGGTCGAGCGAGTCTCCAACGTCACGAGCGTACCAGACTTCGGTAGCGGAGGCATGTGGAATTGCCCTGAACACTAGAATTTTAGAATTTCAGCCTGCTGCACCACACTCTTCAAAGCCTATTGACTTGAGAAGCCAGTACAACAAGCCACTGAAGTCGGCAACAAGCGCCCAGCTGAGGAGAAAGGTTCCCACTGCACCAGATAAGGTTCTTGATGCGCCAGGACTGATTGACGACTACTATCTTCACTTGCTGGACTGGTCGTGCAACAACCAGATTGCTATTGCCCTTGAGAACAGTGTGTATATTTGGGACGCGAGCTCGGGGTCGGTATCGAGTTTGATGGAGTCTAGTGCCGGGAACTTTATTACGAGCATCAAATGGACGGTGGACGGAGCCTACCTGTCAGTCGGGATGCGGAATGGCGACATTCAGATTTGGGATGTTGAAGAGGGAAGCAAGACGAGGTCGCTGAACGGGCATACGTCTAGAGTGGGCGTGATGTCGTGGGACCGATACACGCTGTCGTCCGGCTGCCACGACGGGTCTATTTGGAACCACGACGTTCGCATACCCGAGCACAAGGTGAGCGAGTTTAACAACCATACGGCGGAGGTATGCGGGCTTGAGTGGCGAGGCGACGGGACGCAGCTGGCTAGCGGCGGGAACGACAATGTGGTGAATATCTGGGACGCGCGGTCGACGGTGCCGAAGTTTACCAAGACGAATCACCGCGGAGCGGTGCGGGCAGTAGCGTGGTGCCCGTGGCAGACCAATTTGCTAGCTACGGGCGGTGGCACGGAGGACAAGCACATACATTTCTGGAATTCTACGACGGGGGCGAGAGTGAATTCGATTGAGACGGATTCGCAGGTGACGTCTTTGAAATGGAGCAATATATATAAGGAGATTGCGTCTACGCATGGGTTTCCGAACAACCATTTGACGATTTGGAGTTATCCGAGTTTGGCGAAGAATATAGATATAGTTGCACACGATTCACGGGTGTTGCACAGTGCTTTATCACCGGACGGCCAGACGCTGGCGACGTGTGCTTCAGATGAGAATTTAAAGTTTTGGAAGATATTTGAAGCGGTTGGACGACATAAGCCTGCGAATGCTGGCAGGAGGAGCAATGGGCTTTCATCGGATAAGGATGATAGTAAGGCGATGATAATTAGGTGATTTTTTTTTTAATTTTTTAATTTAAAACTGGTTTTTTTATGAGTTTGTGGAATGATTTATGGGATGATGAAAAGGGAAGGTGGGATGGTGGGGTGAGCGGGATTTAGAGTAGGATGGGGGTAGGGGGTAGGACTGGAGTAGAGCAATAGAGTAGAATGGGAGTAGAACGGGAGTAGAACGGGAGTAGAATCAGAGTAGAACGGGAGTAGAATCAGAATAGAACTAGAATAGAACTAGAATAGAACTAGAACAGAACTAGAACAAAACTAGAACAACTAGAACATCTGCTATTTAATATATTTTAATATTTTAATACATTTTATTAGTACTCAAAATATGCATGGACCAAATTCAAGACACTAGAACAGGAAGAACAGGAATTGGCCAATCACAGCACAGCAAAAGTCAGGGAGACCATAAAACAAATAAAAAAAAAGCGACGATAAATGGACGGAGGACGATAATTTCTCGTAAGAAAGTATTTCCATTTCCCCAGATTCCGAGAAGAAGACGGATGAAGCAGAAGCCAGGCACGAAGTAGGAGCCAGATGTAGCTAGATTGTAGCGAAAACAGGGCAGAAAAGGGCAAAAAAGGGCCAATTTTCAGCAGGTTTAGCCTACAGCACGACGACTGGGTCGTTTCTGTACTGGATCTGTACTGGATCCGTACTGGAGCAGAGCTGGAGCAGAGCTGGAGCAGAGCTGGAGCAGAGCTGGAGCAGTGCTGTGCTATCGACGTTTGGAACGGTCAGTTAAAGATTGGAAAGCAGCGGTGATAAATCTCTGTGCTGTCAATTGACATTCAGTATCAAAGGGGGTGAATCAGGATTCAGGTAGAAATTTAGGAAGAGAACCACATTCAGGTAAAGATCAGAATTCAGGTAGGAATTCAGGTAGGAATTCAGGTAAAAAATTACATTCAGGTAGAAATTTATATATTCAGGTAGAATTTATATTTTCAGGTAGAATTTATATAGAAATCCAGGTAGAAATACTCATTCTTAGGTATTCACAATAAGTTAACTGTTCAGGAACAAGAACCCAAGAACGTATCATTGGAATTCAACTTCAGCTTCAAACTTCTATTACTAAAACTTCTATTACGAAAGTTCCTACTCGCTGAGCTCCTGATTTCATGCCAATTACCCTTCTCAAACCTCTTTGCCCTTCTTCATGGGCTGCTAATTTTGTCCCCTTTCTTTTTTTTGCCTTTTTGGCTTTCTCGCTTGGAGGGGAAATTTCTCAACAGACAAAACAACCCACCTGCTCTGTTGTGCTACTTTTGAAATTGTATAAATAGTCTGGAAATTCTCTCACCTTTCATTTCTCTTTCTTTTTTCTTCTTCGTCTACATCCTCTGTAATCTTTTAGCTCTTACTTTTTTTTTCAATTGCCCAGTTCGTATGTGTTTTATCTGGTTGTCGAGGAGGAAATGAGCTGTCAAGTCCTGGTTCCGTGGGATCCGAGGGGTGCGTGGAATGGGACTGGTGGGATTGGTGGGATGATTGGTGGGATTGAGGCCCGGGACCCGTGGTACCGTGGACCCGTGGACCCGTGGAACCGTGGACCCGTGGAACCGTGAACTCTTGGATCTCTTGAATCCCTTGAATCCCTTGGATCTCTTGAATCCTTAAATCTTGCTATCTCCACCAGCAGTTTCTGTCCTATCAAAAACCCTATCTTTTTACTAACTTTTGCTCTAGAAAAATGCCCGCTACTGACGTTCTCAAGAGAAAATCCGGTGTCATTGTTGGTGACGATGTCCGTAACCTCTTCCGTTACGCCCAAGAACACAAGTTCGCCATCCCTGCCATCAACATCACCTCTTCTTCCACCGTTATTGCCGCTTTGGAAGCCGCCCGTGATGCCAAATCCCCCATCATTCTCCAAGCTTCCCAAGGTGGTTCCGCCTTCTTTGCCGGTAAGGGTGTTGCCAACAAGAACCAAGAAGCCTCCATTGCTGGTGGTATCGCTGCTGCCCACTTCATTCGTGCAATTGCCCCTACCTACGGTATTCCCGTCGTCCTCCACACCGACCACTGTGCCCACAAGCTCCTTCCCTGGTTGGACGGTCTCCTCGACGCTGACGAAAAGTACTTTGCTGAGCACGGTGAGCCCCTCTACTCTTCCCACATGATTGATTTGTCCGAAGAACCCCATGAGGAAAACATTGCTATCACCAGAAAGTACTTTGAGCGTGCTGCCAAGATGAACCAATGGCTCGAAATGGAGATTGGTATCACTGGTGGTGAGGAAGATGGTGTCGACAACTCTGGCGTCGAGGCTTCCAAGCTCTACACTCAACCCGAGGATGTCTATGCTGTCTACGAAGCTCTTGCCCCCATCTCTCCCAACTTCTCCATTGCTGCTGCCTTTGGTAACGTTCACGGTGTCTACAAGCCCGGTAACGTCAAGCTTCAACCTGAGCTTCTCGGTAAGCACCAAGCTTATGCCAAAGAGCAACTCAAGAGCGAGCTTGCCACTCCTCTTTTCCTTGTGTTCCACGGTGGCTCTGGTTCTTCCAAGGAGGAATTCCAGACTGCCATTAACCACGGTGTTGTCAAGGTCAACATTGATACCGATACCCAATTTGCTTACTTGATTGGTATTAGAGACTATGTTCTTAACAAGAAGGACTATCTTATGACTCAAGTTGGTAATCCCGAAGGTGAGGACAAGCCCAACAAGAAGTTCTTTGATCCTCGTGTTTGGGTTCGTGAAGGTGAAAAGACCATGACCAAGCGTGTTGCCGAATCTTTGGAGTTCTTCAACACTGCTGGTCAACTTTAATGACTTACGATGAATTTGAATATAATAGTTATGTATGAATGAAGTTGAATACACAATTTTGTGACGATGTAAAAACTTTTTCATGACTCACTTGAAGGAAGACCATGAATATTAGTGTGCAAACTGTTGAAAAATTTAATATAGTTTATACTGCTTAACTAATTAGTGACGTCTTAATTATGTCTAGACGTATTTGGAATGTGATAAATATATTCAAGATTGAGGATTGGTTTCAACGCCGACTCTTTCTTTTGCGAGAATATCGACGAGCAAAGGAGAAGGTTGGGTGTTATTTTGGATAGTTTGGCTGTTCTTGTATTCACGGACATTGGAAAGGTACTTGTCAAACAAGTATGAAGAGTCCAAGGGACCGCCCTTAGCTTCGGGGTGGAACTGGGTTGAGAAAATGGGTTTGGAAACATGGTACATGCCTTCGTTAGACTGGTCGTTCAGATTGATAAAGTATTCCTTGAACTCAGCGGGCAGAGTGGCAGCATCGACGGCATATCCGTGATTTTGAGAAGTGATGTGGCATTGGCCAGTGATCAAATCGAGAGCAGGAATGTTGTGAGCTCTGTTACCATACTTGAGTTTGACGGTCTTTGCACCGCTAGCGAGGGCGAGAAGCTGGTGTCCCAAGCAGATTCCAAAGATGGGAAGCTTTTCGTGGTTCTCCATGGTCTTCTTCAAAGCGTAAACAGTAGAAGAGCAGTGGGTAGGGTCGCCAGGACCGTTGGAAATAAAGATACCGTCAAAGTGGTGAGCAATCTTGTGGATGGGGTAGTCGTAGGGGAAGACGGTACAAGAAGCACCACGGGAGACGAGGGAACGGATGATGTTTTCTTTGACACCGCAGTCAATGACGGCGACGTGGGCTTCAGCGTTGACGCCGGCAGAGACGTGGAAAGGCTGTTTGGTGGAGACCTTGTGAACGAGGTTGACGGCGCCCGGGTCCTGGAAGGCTTCGTCTTCGTTGGCGTCGTACTCTTCGCCGACGGTGAGTCTGGCCAAAGAGCTACCTCTTTCTCTGAGGAAGGTGACGATGGCTCTGGTGTCGACGCCGGTGATGGCGGCCACGCCTTCACGCTTGCACCACTCGCCGAGGGACTCGACGGCAGTCCAGTGGGAGTACTGCATGGCGACGTCGGCGACGACGACGCCAATACACTGAATGTGAGGAGACTCAAAGTACTTGAGCAGGTTGTACTGATCTTTCGCGACGGATGATGGTACACCATAGTTGCCAATGAGTGGCTGGGTGAAGACGATGATTTGGCCACGATATGAGGGATCAGTCATTGATTCTGGGTAGCCAACTAGGGAGGTGGTGAAGACAGCTTCTCCAGAGATGCTGGTGTTTGCACCAAAGGACTTGCCGTGGAAGACGGGACCATCTCTGATGGTGAGGGTAGCTCTGTCCAGGGAGGAGACGGCTTGGGGTTTAGGGATGGTAGAGGTGCTGACGGTGGCCTTAGGGGCGGCGGTGGTAGAGAGGAATCTGGCGGCTCTAGTAGCAGTTCCAGGAGCGGTTCTGAGGAGGTTGAGGGATCTGAGCATTGTGGATAAGTAGCGATAGAGTAGAGCAGCGAGATTAGTGTTGGTTGGTCTTCCAGATATGATCAGATAGGTAGTCTTGACAAGTAAAACCGTCCATAAAGAGGTAGAATCAATGAGGGAGGAGTTCAATTGAGTTTTAATGAGTATAAGATGGAGGTAGAAGGAAAGAAGGAGGAATATAAAATTTTATATGAACAAATTTGGTATTGCGATTTTCCCAACTGAAAAAAATAGTGTTGACTCATTGAAAGCGCCAAATCTTGATAACGGTTGATACCTGCGACATAAATTGCTTGACAAAAATTAGGCTTGTTAAGATGGAATTTTTGTTGATTGTGTACATAAATTAAGAATCTAGTTTGTTTCTGATTGTTTATAAAAGCGGGTTGACAAAAAAGTGCATAAATAAAAGGAGCTGGGCATGAAAGCATGACATATTTAACGCAAAAATTAATGCATGGGAAGTAGCAAGTATATAAGAGTTCTAGCAACTTGTAATGAAAAATGCAGGTGTCGGAACATATATCACGGTTTTTCACGGAACTGAACAGGATGCATGAGATGCATGATCACGGAGCTTCTATGCGGAACATCTGCACGGAACAACAACATCGGAACATCGGAACATTTACAACATTTAAATCAAATCATCTAAATCATTTCTTCTAAATCATCTATCGCTACTGATAATGTTTTCAAACTTAAAATCAACTTAATTCATTACTATATAAGCACCCTAATACTTAAAGATTCTTTTCAATTAGAGGAACCTTGTGGCCAATCCACATGGCGTGCTGAGTATGATCAATGAGAGATCCTTTGTCAGTATGGGGGTGAATAAGAACACTCAAGTTACCGTGGTTAACTTGGAACCAAGGGACGACTCTTGCGTAGATTTCAGGGCTGGCCGTGTCGGACTCCCACATAGCGTAGGGATGAGGGCCAAGGGGTTTGTCCCAGAGTTTGAAGATGTTGAGTTTTCCAGCTGCGACTTCAGGTTCAAAGTCCTTTTGCAGCTTCTCACGAAGCGCAGCAGCTTCAGCGCAGGATTCTGGGCTGGATTGGAAGTAATAAGTGTGGAAATCAAACGATTTGATATTGAGCTTGGTGCTAAAAGTTTCTTCTGCGGATTTAGACATGATGAAAGAGTTGAGAGTTGGGAATGAGAATGGTGAGAATTGACGGGTCTATATAAGAATTGAGAATAAGCACTGAGACTATGAATTGAGTAGAAGTGAATCAAATTGAGATCCGAGCTAAGATCCGAAAGTCAAGTGAGAACTGAATAAAATTGTCAATAAAATTGTCAATAAAAATGTCCATAAAAATGTCTGAATAAAAATGATCTAATTACTGTCTTTATATACAAAAGCCAAATCCTCCTACGCTATCATGCACAATATGGTATCATTAACTTGTATTACCAATTTGGCACAATTAACTGGCATCAATTCTAAATCTTCGCGGACCTCTATATTGATTTCTTGGCTGACTAAATATTTGGAATCAACAGAGATACAAAGCTAGCTTTTACCAGAGCCTTGTTCTAATTTTGCACAGAACCGTTCTAACTTTCCACCTAGACCTCCCACCTATAATTAGAGTTTTATTTTAATCCTGTTCTAAACTCCCAACTAGAATTAGATTAATTCTGCACAGAGTCCCGTTTTAAGTCTGCCCTAGAATTATTTCTAACTCTGTTACAAATGCTCAGCTAACCTGAGTTTTTATAGTTGGATTTATAGTTATATTCGTTATATTCGATCTATTCGATCTATTTCTATTTCTATTCGTTCTATTTCTATTTCTATTTCTATTCGTTCTATTTCTAGTTCTATGCTCTTATTTGGAGCTCTCACCTCTACTCTATACTCTCACCTACCCTCCGCACATACTCATCCCTTTCACCATACCCTTCTTCTCCCTTCCGCTTCAAATCAAACTTTGAATCAAACCAGTCAATCAACTCACACAGATTCTTCGTCTCATTCATCTCCTTCTTCTCTACCTTACTCACATTACCCTCCATCATCTCACTAAAATGATGCTGCGTCAGCCTAAAGGGCAATCCATATGCCGTAGAATACTCGAAAAACTGTTCAATGGCCTTCCAGGGACATTTTGCGTACCCGTCAAACATTGCAGGATTCGCCAACAGCCCTCGCACCGCCATAACCCCATTGCATCCTGTATACTCTGCTATCTCCTTAGCATCCTCCAAACTGAAACAGTCTCCATTCGCAATCACTGGAATCCCTACCGTCTCCTTCACCAGCTTGATCGCATCGTAGTTTGGCCGAGTGCTCGACCTCTGTGCCTTGAGTCGTCCGTGGACTGTAATAAAATCCGCGCCCGCTGCTTCCACAAGCTTCACATACCGCACCGTCTCTGAAAGATCCTTATGGATCCGAATCTTCACCTCCACGCAGAATTCGGGCCCCATGTGCTCCTTCACCGCTCTAACCATCTCAGCTACCTTTTCTGGTGACCCCATCAGCGCTGCTCCAATACCCTCACGAACCTGCTCTTTGATAGGGCATCCGCAGTTCAGCCCAATACCGTCCACGTACGGTGCTATCATCTCTGCTGCCCTCACCAAGTCAAGCGCACTATTTGCTCCAAACTGTGCAATTACTGGCGAGTCCCGTTCGTTCGTAGTAAAGTCTGAATCGCGCGCTGTTTGGTTCCGTACAAACTCTCTAGCTAATATCATCGGCGTATACACAATATCAACTTTGTACAGCCGAACAAGCTCTCGAAATGGCAGCTTGGAGTAGCGTACCATAGGCCCAGCAACATAAACCGGCCGTTTTTCAACTTCGTTGATCCGTTTAATCACTCGGAGTGGATGATTATAAGGATTTCTCATGATTCTCTGTGATCGCATTCTTGTGAAAAAAAATAATAAGGAAAATAAAAAGTCCCAATCCCAAAAATTTTCATTTCAATCTACTCCAACGCTCTATAAAATGACCGATACCGAATCTCCAGCAAAAAGAATCAAACTAGCTACAGATGAGAAACAGCCATATGTAAAGGGCATTGCTCCAATAAAAGCTGAGTACCTTGTTGCAACTCAGTCGTCTGAACCCACGATCTCATATAACGACGAAAAAGAAGGTGGTGGCCTCAAGGAGCGAACTCAAGACAGCAACGCCAGCAATAGCAAAAAGGGTAGAAAAGCTCGAGGCCAGAATAAGAATCGAAAGTTTGAAGCTCCAAAAGAATTGGTCAAGCTCTGCTCCTTTTCTGCCGAAGAATGTCCTTATAAAGAAAAATGTAAATTCGAGCACGACCTGGCAAAGTATCTCGAATCAAAGCCAAAGGATCTCGATGGAGTATGTCCTGTTTACGAAGCTCTCGGTCACTGTCCTGTAGGTATTAAGTGTAGATGGCTGCATTCTCATTTTGCAAACAACGCTCTCGCTAGAAACGAAGAATTGATCGCACAAGTCGCACAAATCAACTTTGAACTTAACAAACTAAATGGTAAAGCAATGAACGACTTGCAAAAGAGAAGATTCCCTCTGCCATTAAGCGAACTTTACATTCCTTATATGGAAAAAGTTATTGAAATCAACTCGGAAGTTAACCATCGAATTGGTTCAATCACAAAACCTGCTGTTCAATCAGAGTCTCAATCAAATGAAGCTACTGCCAAATCAGAGTCTCAATCAAATGAAGCTACTGCCAAATCAGAGTCTCAATCAAATGAAGTTCCTCTACCAGAGTTTGCTCAGTCTGCTCAATCAATTGTTAAGGATAATTCTGCTACTTACATTGAACCACCTTTCAAACCCTCAGAGAAGAAAAAACTGTATCTTAAAGACGCTAAAATTGTGTCTCCTTTGACCACTGTCGGCAACCTTCCATATCGTCGTCTAATGCGAACTCTTGGTGCTGACTATACTTATGGTGAAATGGCCCTCTGTCTACCCATTGTTCAAGGCTCCAAATCTGAATGGGCCTTAACCAGAGCTCACTCTTCGGAACAAAACCGATTCGGTGTTCAGCTCGCTACGGCCACCGCCTGGCAAGCTGTAAAGGCTGCTGAAGCCGTTGCTTCCCTTACTACTGGCGTCAGTGACATTAATCTAAACTGCGGCTGTCCTATTGATTTAGTATTCCGCACAGGCGCAGGTTCAGCATTGATGGACAATCCTTCCAGAATGCTTCGGCTGCTCAACGGCATGTCAGCCGTATCTGGAGATGTTCCGGTCACAGTGAAGATTAGAACTGGCGTCAAAGACGACAAACCTACTGCGCACACATTGATCCCCAGACTACTTAATGAAACTTCTGTTGCTGCCATTACCATTCATGGACGATCAAGAGCCCAAAGATATACCAAGACGGCTAACTGGGATTATATTGGTGAGGTGGCTACCTTAGTTAAAGAACAAAGAGAAGAACTGGCTGATAAAGTAGGTGGACAGTATGTTAAGCCATGGATCATTGGAAACGGTGATGTATTCTCGTGGGAAGATTGGTATTCAGGTCTAGAAAACCAAAATGTTGATTCGTTGATGGTTGCCAGAGGTGCATTGATCAAGCCATGGATATTTGAAGAGATTGAGTCTCGTCAGCATCTAGATAAGTCTGCAACAGAGCGTCTTGAAATTCTACGAACTTATACCAATTTTGGGTTGGAACACTGGGGTTCTGATGAGTATGGTGTCAATATGACTCGTAAGTTCTTGTGTGAGTTCATGTCATTCACTCACCGATATATTCCTGTTGGGTTACTTGAATATCTGCCACCAAAAATCAACGATAGACCAAGAAAATGGAGAGGTCGTAATGATTTAGAGACCTTATTAGGTAGCGGAGATTCCAGAGATTGGATTAAGATCAGTGAAATGTTTTTGGGACCAGTAAGTGAAAGCTTTGGCTTTGTTCCTAAACACAAGAGTAACTCTTATGAGCCTGAAACTGCGCAAAATTGATTGTTTTTCATTTGTATGTCCGTTTTTTATAGAGGTAATATCAATATTATTTAGTATTTTCAATATTGTATGTTGAGTAATACTTTATTGTATTATTAGATAGTTTTTTTTTATTTTTTTTTATTTTTTTTTTTCATTTTTACTTCATCATCTTTTCAATGTTTCTGTCAAGTAGCAGCCATGATACCCTCTATTATTGAGCTTAATACTCATTTCACGTTTTCAAGATCAGATTCAGCATGCTGTATCTATTGTGGACACAGTTGTCTCGGTTCGTTTCCGTCTATTCTCAAATTTCATATTGCCATTTGTTCAGAGGCCCAAGCTCAACGGATTCCCGCTTACAAGTATGATCGCTCCACAGATATAGGCACTCTGAATGATGGGTCCCATTATATGAGTATTGAAGATATTCCTGAGGACTTGCTAGAAACGAGTGAGACTTTGTGGGATTGCGGACTCTCTCCTACTATCTTCAACGACGGCAGGTATCTACAAAATATATATGATTCTAGCCATGAGAGCCATAAATTATATCCCAAATTAGCGCTAATCAAATCATACTACGCTCAAATACTAGACTATACTCTGGATCATTTTTTTCAATGTTCCAAATCCTTCTCGCTAAGTCTAGAGCCTGGAAACATTTTGTTGGCATCCAACTCAAACGGGCTCACTCAATATATAGCAACTCTCGAACCGGAAAATCTCATCAGCCAACTTGATAGAATCATTTACTTTATGGGAGTTGACAAAGTATCCTGGTTTACGACAAGTCACTCACAGAAAGATCTCAAAGATCATTTGAATAACAAGTATCCTAGTGTTCTTACAGGGCTATCCTGGGGTTCATCTGTGAATTTTATATGCTTTGAAATCTCAACTGCACTACACGATCTCGCTCAAGATCTTAAACACATATTCAAGGATGAGACATTTCGCAGCAATATTGAATACTCTATCTTGAATCAAATAGATGTCGCTTTAGATAGGTTTGGTAAGTCAGTTTGCCCTGAACAAACAATCCAATCTGTTCATGATATGATTCAAATTATAGCAAGTGACAAACACTTTTACTCAAATCTGTTGGCAAATTCTGTCAACTTGACACAAACAGCCAAATTAATACTGCCACCGAATGAAGAATTTTCCAACCGAGTTGATGAACTCATTACAATTCTGCAAGCTGCAATTGACCTCAATAGTTCACAATCTTCTCTAATTTTGATATCTGATACTTTTCATTATTCTGTCAGGTTTATTGTCAAGACATGTCAATTACGTGTTTGCAAAGCAATTGAGAAAACAATGGAAGCGGTTTGCTACTTATTATATCATGAATATGTCGAATCTTCTGTTCACAAACTATCAACAGTATTGGACCCTCGATACAATATAAAATTTAATCAAGTTGATATTCTGATTGGAACTATCACAACTCTTCGTAAGGGGTCTGAAGAACTTAAGATTCTTCTACTTGATGAGTTTCGTCAATATTGTGAAAACGATAATTTTGCAGCTGATTGCTCACCTATTGAATATTGGAACAATGAAACAAAGTATCCTACACTTCGCGTTCTTGCTCTTTTCTTGTTTTCTGGTAATATCAACCTCACTGAAGTTGAAAAGACAAGAATCACTGCCAATTGGGCAAATTCCCTAGCCAAATGTCATGAAAGCTACGAGGATAAACAGACCATGTTCCGAATTCATATAAGCTTTAGGGATGTTTGCGATTCATATTCCGAACAGCTTTCTGGTTTTCAACATCATTTGGAGAGTGTGAATGAAGTGAATCCTAACTCGGTTCTAAATTTGCAAAATATATTTTCTTCGATTCTCAGCTTGTTTGAATCGGAAAAGCTGCTTCATACGTTTAGCAATTTTAGGAGGGGACACTTTCAAACAAGAGATGCTCCAAAGCTATTCACAGTTTCCAACGATTGTGGTTTAGAAGTAACAAAAACATTTCCTTGTTGAATATAGATCAACTTGAATCTTATGGTCACATTTGTATTTTAATTTATTTACAACTTAATTAGACTTCAAAACTCAATGGCATTTTATGAAACTTAATTGAACCTCTGAAAGAATATCTAAAAAAAGAAGTTCTACAAGCAAAGCTCCAATGGTCAGTGAGCGAAACGCTTTCTAAAATTAAGAGCTTTTCTTCATCTTCAACACGCAATGTCTTTTTCTACCAGAGCTCTATAAGAGTGATATGACAGATTACAAGTTCAAATAAACCCCGAAATAAGTCACTTTTCCAAGTTTCAATTCATGATATATACCCAATTCTCATGTTTTTATTCTTCTGCTCTTGACTGTGCTAGCTCAAGATTCAAAGACCTTGCAGACATGTAGATTGAGAATATAATTATTTTCTTAATAATATTATTTCAACTAGTCAATCATGGTTTCAGTAGCTAGCTCGGTATTTGACTCTGAAAGCCGCTTATTGGTATGCTTTCTGTTCATCTAGCATGCCATATAGTTTATTCAAACCAAATATCACAAGAAGCAAAAAAGAATATCACGTGATTTGAAATGAAATCATAAAGAAACGCGAAATAAACAATCAACTTCCCATTCTTGACTGTTAACACTACGCGGACTTAATAATGTCAACACCTGCTGTGCCTATTAAATCAGCAAGTATCGAATCTGATTTCAATGACTCGTCACCAAGTTCTGTGTCTTCGATTAGATACAACAGGCTGGCTCAAATAAGCCAGAGAGCTCTCCAGGAAACTCTCAAACACCTGAGCTATGAGAAATTACGGACCTGCTATCCTGAGATATCTCAAACTCCTGGCGGTAAACGAGGAATAGAACTGGCCGTGGAACAGATCAAAAAGTTCTTTTCAGTAACAGCATTGGTAAGTTTCACTTATATCATTCTATCTTTGACTAACTTTGTTTTTAGAAAGAATTTGATGCAATCTATGAAGAAAGAAAGATTAAAGAATCAATGCAAGAACTGGATGAAATGATTGAGGATGCCAGAGAAAGAATGAATACTGGTGAGCAGGCCCTTCCCAACACTGAAAAGCCCATACATCTGGACTCCCTTACTCCAGAGTACATTGTACAAGCCCACCTGTTTCCTTTGCAGAGAGCTGAAATCGAGCGCGCTAGAAATGAACTTCAAAGCTTAAAAGATGAAAATGCCCAACTTATGACGATGCTGACAGAAGGTCACACTCGGGCATTAGAGTTACTACAAGGGATCACAAAGAGCATTGACGATATCAGATCCGTCAATCAGGCTACTACGAATATGCCAAGTAAGGCCAAACTCATGGCCTCCATTGACTCCATGACGGAATAATACAATTAATGAAGAAGGAAGCTAAACAAACGAGACCTTCATATATTTATTTATTTTAGAATGCTGACAAGTCTTTTTGAACGTCATCTACAAGCGTGGCTAGGACATCATCAATTTTCATGCGACGCAATTTACCATCAATGGGGGACTTTTCAGTGCTCATCTTCACTCTGATAAGTGATCCAATGGCATCGACTTCTCGTAACAGCCGATCCAAATCTTCCTTGGTTAATGATGATGATAGACAAAATCTGACTCTGGCAGATGCTAATGGAGTTGCTGGATATCCAACTACAACAACAGCAATTCCACGCTCTAGAAGCCATCTTGAAAATGCAGGTAGCCTGGGAACATTGTAAAGCATCATTGGAACGATGGGACTATCATCAAGGCCGCTAACACTGAAGCCTAATCGTTTAAGTCCCAATCTCAAATATCTGGAATTGAATGCAAGTCTTTGTAATCGTTCTTCTCCTTCACCTGGTCTAATATCTCCTGTGATTGTTAATAGAGAAGAGTTAATTTGGCCCAATACTGGAGGTGCTGAGTTTTCAGAATGAACGCTTCCAAGTCCGCTGCATTTGATACGGTCAATAATCGCCTTGTCTGCCGCAATATATCCACCAGTAGCTCCAAAACTCTTGGTCAAAGTTCCCATCAAAATGTCGACTTGAGATGTATCAATATTGAAATAATCGCATACACCGCGACCGTTTGGTCCCATGGCTCCGATAGAATGTGCTTCGTCCACGAACAAATAAAATTTGTACTTATCTTTAAGCTCTAACAGTCCTGGAAGATCACAAATGGTACCTTCCATGGAATATAGCCCTTCAACAACAACCAGAATCTTTTTCCATGGTCTGTGAGTGCGTGGTTTTCCGCGAGAGATTTCTGCTCTGAGGATTTTCTCCAAAGCTTTTGTATCATTGTGCTTGAAGACTTTCAGTGAGGCACCAGACATTCTGATTCCAAATCTGATACTTGCGTGGTTTAACTCATCTGAAATCACCAAGCAGTCTTTATCGACAAGAGAAGTAAAGATGACTCCGTTTGTGCTATATCCTTGAGAATAGATGACAGATTCTTCTTTGCCAACAAAATCAGCAACAACTTTTTCAGAAACCACATGGGCATCACTCATTCCACCCGTTACTCTAGTACCTCCAGCAATCACTCCGTAGTGTCTGATTGCTTCTTCTGCTGCATCGGTACATTGTCCTACAGACTGGGCGAATCCTAAGTAATTGTATGAAGCAAGATTCAAGCATTTAATCTTTCTACCTGTTGGAATATAGGTTTTGAAAAAGTCTGGTGTGTATCGCTCCAAGTATGTGATGAATCGTCCTGGCACGCCAGTAGTTGGTCTGTTGAAGCAATCGTCTAACCGAAATTTTAGTCTTCTTGTATAGAAACTGTCGAAATCACTTGTAAGGGGCGCGTATCCTTTATATTCTCGGAGATGTCTTGCCTTGGGGTCATCAATGATTTTAGCAAAAAAGTCCTGAATTCGACCGATCATGATGAGGACTAGCCAGCCAAATATTGTCGAGTAGTATACATACTTGTGTGGAAGGTCTTCAGGAGGATTTACAATAGGCTTTGATGGATCATTTCTCTGTTTGTATTTGTACTTTGAGCTTGTGAGCGGGCCGAATTCAGAGTCGTTGAGAGGATAGTGTTTAGTATTGGAGAAGCTAGAGAAGGAGCTGGACCTGGAGCTAATAAGTGTTGACTCAGAGTCTGAGCTTCTGCTGCTATCAAAATCGAACTCCTTATCGTCAGTTGGGGTTATCGACACAAAGTCGTCGTCCAAGGAATGATAGAAGGTTGGTTCTCCAGTTAAGGACAGTGGGATATGAGAGCTTGCCATGGTAATACGGAGCGCTCTCGTCTAGAATACAGTCAAAGGGTAGGAAGAAATTTTGAAAAATGTTTTGAAAAAATTAAAAATCGAAAAGTCTAGGGGATGAGACTTCATTTAAGGGTTTATATTCGAGTTTTGATAATTTCTACATTTTTTTATTCTTTTGGGCAATGATAAGTATGTATTTTCTTTTTAGGTATTCTCATGTATAATGAATAATATTCTTATTCTAAGATGTCGGTTTTCTGGTATTCATGTTTTTTTGTTTTATTTAAATATTTTAAGTCTCTATATTGATTCATCCTTTATGGGTGGAAAGTTTCGTTGACATTTTTAGGCAGGTACAAATTTGTGCATGTGGGCATGAGTACATTTCTTTTTGACTACTGTTGTTGCTAATTTCTTTTTTTAACATTTCTTTTCATTTTTGACAGGTCGAAAGTGGTAGGTGATTTTTGCCTAATTTGTGGTAGGTTTTCAACGGTTTTTTAAACAAGCTTTTCTTTAAAGCTAAAAGAGGACCTTTACTCTCTGTCCTTCTTATTATGGGAGCGAAATGGTACACATTCTCATCATCACCAAAATCCGCACAATCAGCAAAAAAAACTATATCGTCTGCTCCACAATTTCTTGGGGATACAGGTTTTCTCGGGAGTGAGTGCTACGAAATTGAAGTAGATGAACAGCAGCAGCGGCAGTTAAGCAAGAGACAGACTTTCCAGAAGGCTTAAACGAACCAGAAGAAGTATAGTAAGAAAGAGTGGTAACGACTACATGAGAAAGGGGATTGGCTGCTTTTTACACTGCTTTCATGGGAATTGTACTTGCACTTGAATGGAAGTATGATAACTTCCTGGCTATTAAGAGGCTTGTAAAGATGGCTACGAAAGACTCAAGCTAGGACTGCTCTCGACACTTTCGTCCACATCGGAATTCTCAGTCTGCAAATACTTTAAACTATGAAAAGACTCACGAAAAAGGACTTTAGGTGAGGACTGACTCTACTTCAGTACTTAACTCTACTGCGATCTGGGCTAGTCGAGGCCTGAAACAGAATCCCGAAGACTCGCCCTACTGAAATTTGTACTTTCCCAGCTTGTCCCAGCTTGTCTCCAACGGATAGCGGCTTGTTCTGTCGCAGTTTAGGGAAAACGACCCTGGGCTCGCTATTCAAAGGCTATTTATGGTTTCCAGGTAAAGAGAGTTTTCAAAGGGCTTCACGTCAGCTCTCATAGTAAACAACCCTCACTCACCTTCTGGCCAAGTCGTCTGGAGACAAGAGCGCACTGGCACTGTAGGAGACACTTATAAGCACATGGCACATAGCAGTAGGCTTTGGTGCAACTTCTATTAGGGATGCCTTTAGTCGGTGACTTACTTGCATACATTGGCTTTGCTGGTGTTTTATTTCAATGTCAGAATAGGTGGGTCTATATAAACTTACAAGATATGGCTTCTCCCATATGTTCCGTTTCTTTGGCCTCCTGTTCATATGAGATTCGACCATTATGCTCCAGGCCAAGGTATACAATGGTGATGATGTTTTAATAGATGGTCTGATGGGATCTAATGAGATTCTAGTATCAATTCTGCCATCGGCTCTATCTGGCTACACTTGATAATCTGTTTACGTTTGTAGTTGGGAGTATGGCCTAGAACTTTATTCAAAAGGTCACTATGACACTTAAGAGCACGCAAATTGGATCTTTGTGCGCGTGTATTCGTCGCATATTTCAGTCACATTTAACAGAGATTGCAAGAAGGTCAATATAACAAACCTTCCTGCACTTGGTACTTAATACCACTCAACTCAATATCATTACTGTAGCATTCACGAGTATAACTTATCCACCAGTCGTGAAGCACATAGACTGGAAAAATCCAAAATCAAGTTGATCTTCAATGAGTTATAGCATGAATATTGATTTTGATACACGATTTCAGATGGCATTTACGAATGATGAAATTTTGATTTGCTAATACAAAGTATGGGGAAGAGCATTTATATATGTATATATATATATATATATATATAATATTACTCTGGAATTTAACCTCTGTGTTCTATGCTAGTTTGACGGAATCTGTATTGAAGTTTACTCTTATTCTTCAGACAAAACCTGAATACTGCTGCCTATTGAGTCTCGAGAAACATTCTGACAAAAATGATAGCGGCATTGTACAGAATTAACGTCTACCACCTTGTTCGAGATTGAATATTCAGATGAATACCTCTTCAATCACTGAAATCTCTCTTATCGAAAAGCAGTGCAAATGGCGATCCATCACCCCATTTATTATTTTCTAGATCTAGTAAGTTTCTTACTGACGACTTCCTTCGGCCATTGTGAATTATTATTATTTGGTCTATACTTACTCCCTACGTACAATTTGTTACCAACTGGTACGAGGAGCCAAATATAAAAGGGCAGCAAGGCTGGTAAGATGGGTCTCTGTAATCTGTATTCGTTCTTGGTGCTGCTTACTCCGGCTTTACCTGTCAAAAAAGACAATACATGGGAGATCTAGAGATGTAGCTTCGAATGAACGTATTTCTCTAAGTATCAGGCTCTATCTGGGTCTACTGTGAGTTTCTGGAACGTTTTCACTGAAATTTCATGATGCCCTTAACGTCTGACAGCTAACAGCCGTGACATCTTGGTCTTTAGCGCTAGAAGCAAATCTCTAGTAGCTCTGGATTCTAAACATCTTGAATAAAAAAAAAAAAAAAAAAATAAAAAAAAACCTTCTACTTCTTCTGGCATACCAAATACTGCACTGCTTTAATCTGGATTGTGCATATCGTTCTTATAGTATATTAATTGTATTTTAGCGTAGTTGACGGTCTCTGGAAATGTCTGTTTTCCATTATATATTGACAGTATTCAATTTGAGACGATTGCTACATTGATAGGAATGAGAAGCCAATTTCAATCGTTTCAACTTGAGTACTCCTACAACTACTAATTCTGCCTCTTGTGTTTTAATGCCTTAGCCCATTAACTTCTGGTAGCTGTCAGAGCGTGCATTTCGTCAGAATTGGTAATACTGCAGATGCACATAGAGAGAGGAATATACCTAACTCAGCATTTTCTGTCCTTCATAGGCCTTTAAAGCCAAATGTTTCAACGCTCATAGTTAAATGTAGTCGAGAAATAAAAAGCGGCAAGTTACAGCATGATCGATGAAATCTCACCGTTAGCATAAACTCAGAAATGAATAAATGCTCTTGTAACATTTACTGTTAGATATTTCTTCATCAGCTCCATTTACTCACGATTCCACAGAAATTCATTCTTGAAATCTGATAAAAGAGAATAAAAATAAACCTACAATAACCACATCTACTCAAATCAAACATATATTACTGATCATTTTATCTATTACCAAATCCAATGGCTCCAAATGGCTTCCTTCCATTTCCAATATTAGCTCCGCTCATGTTGTTCATATTACGCTCCTTTTCAAGTCTCTCCACATCATGATGCAGCTCGGCAACTTTGTTACCCAATCCCATGAATAGCAAGTGTTCCTCTTGTAGCGCATTGATGATGTCCTGGGCTTCAGTAAGACCCTGGCTGACAGCAAGACTTTGAATTCCAGACTCTGTCTCATGAATGACTTTCGAATACTCTTCCAAACGGCCTTCATAGTCTTTGAACTTGCGCTCAAAATATGGCAGGATTGGGTCTTTGGCAACTGATCCGCCCCCAATGTGGATCTTGGACCCTGCAACTGGTAAACAGAGATCTGTATCATCACGGGTAACCTCAGACTTTGCTTTTAGACCAGCAAGAACATGCTCATCGTGTGAAAGAGCTTCAGCTGCAGTAGTCAGTTTTCGTACAACAAGATCAACATCGCGAGGAATAGAATCAACAAGTTCCTTAAGCTCAGGAAGCTCAGTTTGAAGATTAGCAGCAATGGATGATTGAGTTTGAATGTACATTTCAAGATTGATAAGCTCGCGCTGGGCTTGAGGTGGAAGATCTGTAGGACGAGTTGTAGGTGTAATTTGTGCGATTGGCATTGAATTTGCACTAGCAGCTCCTCCAAACAGGCCTCCAGCATTGCTATTGTTATTTCCTAATATATTGTTGTTATTGGTGTTGTTTGAGTTGCCAAAAAGTCCCCCAGTGGTGTTTGATTGTGTGTTTCCAAATAGCCCTCCAGGCTTAGTAGCATTGTTATTGGCATTTCCAAACATACCACCTCCAGTAGTAGCTGTAGAGTTATTATTTGCAAATAGTGCAGATCCAGAGTTCACATTGTTCGTAGAAGTTGCACCAAATAGCCCTCCGGTCCCTGTGCTTGTTGCTGGTTTTGATCCAAACAGTCCTCCACCAGTGGAATTATTGTTGTTCGTACTGAATAATCCACCACTACCAGTAGATGTAGTATTATTGTTATTGCCAAATAGCCCAGTGCCAGTATTGGCATTGTTTGTATTTCCGAAAAGGCCAGAGGATTGTGTGTTATTGCTGGTATTGTTATTTGCCCCGAAGAGGCCAGTGCCAGTCGAGGTATTGGTTGAGTTGTTGTTACCAAACAATCCTCCACCAGTTGTGTTGGAGGTGTTGGATGTATTATTACCAAATAATGCTCCAGTATTAGATGAATTGTTGGTGGTGTTTCCGAACAATCCTCCTCCAGTTGCCGTTGTATTAGTGTTGGAGCCAAATCCAGTGGAAGTAGGTGTATTGCTAGTATTCGAGAATAGTGATGTAGCAGGTTTGTTACCAAAAAGCCCAGTAGTTCCAGATCCAGATGCGTTATTGTTATTATTTGAATTGAATCCAAAGCCAGTTCCCAAGTTGGATGAAGCGGTATTGTTTGAGTTGCCAAAGGCGAATCCTGATGATCCAGTATTATTAGTTGAACCTCCAAATCCTGTAGTACTAGGCTTTGAAGCACCGAACGCACCAAATCCAGTTGTATTTGATGATCCCGCTGTGTTATTAGAATTGCCAAAGAGGCCGCCACTACTAGATGATGTGCCAAACATCGTTGATATCTATCGTTACGAGGGAACAAGTGGTGAAGTGAGTGTGGTGGTGGCTGGAATTTTCAGGTTTTGTGGTAAACAAAACATTTTTTTTTCATCCTCCCAAGACACTTCAATATATAAAATTGGAATATATATTGGATCAATATATTGGAATATATATTGGAATATATTGAAACAAATATTGGAATATATTAAAAAAATATTGGAATATTATAACAAATATTGTAACACGCTCAATATCTATATTATCTACATATCATGGCTCAGTTTATATTCCAAGTTTTTTCGCTCCTGTAGCTCAGCCTGTCGTCTAAACCATTGACTCTCAAATCCATTAGATCGATCTACTCCATCCCATCTATGTCCTGGGGTTATTCCAAATCTATTAGCTGAAAAATGGCCTTTGTACTGCTTTCTCTCTCTTAAGCTCATGCTTCTATCATGTTCAATGCCTTTGTTCAATTTCTTCTTGGACAAAAAACTGGCTGCTGGATCGTTGAACATATCAACTCTAGCTCGAAGTTCGCTATTTCTATCTAAATCGTTGGCATTGCGAGTATAGCTCAATCCCTCTTTCTCCCGCTCTCGCTGTGCTATCTTCTCTTCCTGTTGCACTATTCCCTTGTTCAGGTTCTTTAGCCTTTCCTGTTTCTTCTTCTCAGCTATTCTTGCTTGTTCTTGAGCTTCACGACGACTACTATGAATATCAATTCGTCTTCCAGAAGCATCACGATATACAGTTTCCTCCTGCTCAGGCTTCACCAATGTCTCCAGCATGGCCTGCTCAGCATCAGCCTTCTGTTGTAAATAAGAGTTGATTTGATCTGATGTCTGCAAGCCATGGTTCAATATGTGTGGTTTTTTTTCCTCCTGATCTGGCTCTTGTTTGACCAACGGATCAGGTTCAGCTGCTTGTTTGGATGTTGTTTTCCATCGACTGCCTGATGAAACTCTAGACACTTGAGGTTCTAATATTCTTTGAGATGGAATATCTTCAACCTCCACATCCTCCATATCTTCGTCCTCTATGATATTTGAACTAAGACTCCCGTCTTCGTCATCTTGAATAACCGTAACAGAGCTTTCTTCTCTCGCACGCTTTTTCTGCTTCTTTTTCTTCTTCTTTTCATCTAATTGCTCGTAGTCATTTCCTCCTAAATCTACTCTATCATCATCACCGCCATCAAAATTCCCGGCTTTTCCTGCTCTCAAGTAGTTCTCTGCTAAGTATTTCTGAAGAGAAGACATCTCTAGTCAGCTTTGAGATTGTTACGCAAAGTCCTTTAAGCTTGTTCAACTTCTTGTTCCATTTCTAAATCACGTGATATATTAGCTATTTGTAATTTCCCAGAATGGTCCCTGGACAAACAAAGAACGATTGAATGAAACGGTTTCTCAAAGAACTCCAATTCCCTTGCAAGTAGGAAATTACAGCTCTTGTCAATTGGCAAGCAGCAAAGTCATTTCATGGAAATCTATTCACAACTAGACAAAGGCATAGGAAAGTTTGCACCATTATAGACTAGTTTCATCTTGCCATGTCTCAGTTGTCAACTGTTCTGGCAATACTTACCTCAGAAGACACTGGCGAGATCTATGAAACAGAGTTTGTTCTTACGAACAAGACCTGTCAACATGCACAAGCCGGTGAAATGCTGCCTATTACAATGTTTAATCTAAATTCTATTAGGTCCTCTGGTTACTAGTTGGAAAATCGCCGAATACTTTCTTCGGCATGAAATTTTTATATTACTTTCCAACCTTATAGTCAAGCATTTTTACACATCTCATATAGTTCTGCTAGGTAGTGGTAGTTTATATCTTTTAATGTCATAATGGCTTCAAAGCAAGTACAGTTTCTGATATTAAATTAGTTCAGTCACAAGTTCTAATGCAAATATTAAGCTTTTATACAATTTTCAACTTCCTTCAGTCTCTTCCTTTTTCAACTCATTTTATTTACTTTGCTACAACAGCATCCTTCTACTGTTTTATACTTTTTTCCCCCGGTATACCTATTCAATGAGCTCAGAATTGAGAGGAATGGTTACAAATTCTTATGCACTCGAACCTGGAACTCCAGGAAACACAATTTCTAGCACCTGTGCATCAGTAGATTCAGACTCAGACTATCAAGCATCAGATATATTGGAAGATGGAGACAATTTTTCGTCAAAACAGCTTTCAGATACCGGCTCTTCCAGTGCGTTTCGAAAAGCCTTCACTAAACGTTTAAACCCAAACCAATTCAATTCCCGACCTCCGTCCAGACCTCTTTCTCAAGCGTCTAGTATGTCTGGAATCTCTACTATTGCTTTTAAAGATGGAGTCGAAGGAAATCGCCCCCATAAACCTCAGGACTCCCAAGAATATACTAATTGGTTATCCTCTGCTGCCAATGATGCTGCTTCTCAAAACTCCTCCAATTTAGAAAAGTCAAGTGATAATGGATCTATCGATTATGAACAGCAGTCAACAGATGAAGATGTTGAGCGAAAATTAGGCCCGAGTCTGATGTTGACAGAATCTAATTTGAAGTTACATGACAGTCTGAAGGATAATCAATATCAGCCTGTACCCATAAATCATGTTCAACTCAACACTGAAACAACAGCTACAAAGAACGAAAGGTAGTCGTTGCTCTCATTTATTCTTTGAACAGTCAGTTTTTTTATTTTGTATTGCAAAAACCTAAACATCAAATAAATCATCAGAAAATATCATTATTCATATAAGTGAAGCCCACAAACAGTCTAAAAGAACTCGTTAATTGTCTGTCGAATATAATGAAAGTGGTATACTTACATATCTTCGGCTTGCAAAGTCATGGTAGAGTAGATTCCAAATATTTCTGTCAGTACAATCAGCTACTTGGTTATTGTGCTCGTCTAACTTTTCAATGCATCTGGGTTGATATTCAATAAACTTTTCGGTACTTGCTTGTTTGAAGGGCTGGAAAATATTGTTAGCTTTCACGATTGCGTGAGAATGATGGTACTTACCTTGGGGAATGGCCAATCTAAAAAGTGAAGATAAGTTGTACTGCGAATCTCTGCGAGGCCATTCCATTTCTCTTCTTTGGAGCCCAAGTACTGTGAATGATCATGGTTTCTGAACTCAGAAGACAAAATCATTAGTCCTCTATATGGTAACGGATCAATTTTTCCCTTATACTCGTCGTTAATGAGATCCATATCGTAATCCTGAATGTGTCGAACTCCGGCAGCTGCCAGCAGCTTTACAAACTCATCACTCGAGGGATCCACAAGCATGAGACTGGTTGTAAACATGGGCTCCCCATTTTTTCGAGTTGGCTCCCAATAGGCAACAGGAGCGGAAACAGGAGAATCAATCTCCCTTTGATGTAGAAAGAGGTAGTCCATAGGCTTCAAGATATACGAGTCAGAGTCAACAAATAATACCCTTTCGTAGTCTGTCATGTTGAAAGAAACCAGTTTCGTAAAACTGTTTTTCCAGGTTGTCTCAACCGACATGAACTCCATGGGTTTCACGGGTTTCAATACGACTCCATACTGATCTCGCGCAACTCTTAGTAAATCTGTAGTTTTCTTGTCCGCTTCATAAACCACTGATTTCTGAGGTGTAAATGCAGTCGGATCGTCTGGAATCCCCCAGTAATTCGGATAGATTAGCACTCTATCAGCTTTCGAACCAAGTGTTAAGAGTTGATCAAATGTCATCAGAGCGTTGCACAAGTAATCTTGGGTCATGGCATACTGAACATAGGCATACTTTTTCCAGTCAGTATCTGGCAAATCTGTAGTTTCTTCTGGTTTTATATTGGAACCTAGAATCGAGGCAAAGTTGAATATTTCTGGATTAACATCTTGCAAGCCATGCTCTTGAAATCCTCCGTCTACCAAATACACAAGCACTACGGTGATAGTGAAGGCGATAAAAACGATGAAATAGAGAGGATTTCGTAGAAAGAAGGAATGTAGCAACATCAGCACTTGTTTATAACGCGATCGTGTTCATCTATGGTAAGAGTAAGGAAAAAAGATTTGGCAAAGGAGTAAAAACATGAAAAATAACTCTTCTCCTTGATACCCAATGCATTATTTCTTTAGAGTTTGGTTTTTGAGTACAGATGGCTGTGAAAAAGCAACGGAACATAACTATTCTAATTCGTTTATATATTCTTATTTTCTACTATTAAGATAATGTTCCATTGAATATATATTCATTTAGACAATGTTCCATTGGATATAGACAATAAAGTGTTTCATTGGATATATTTTAACTAATAGAATAAATAATACTAAACTGGAAATATTACAAAAAGATACTGTTTATATAAATATTACTGTATGCAAAAGGAGCGAATTGTGCTAATACAATAAATAATAGCAAAGACACACGAGAATTACTCAAGAGCATCAGCTAAATATCGAACCTCACCTCTGGGATAGAATTTGTCGACAAATCCTAAAAAGGCTTCCATGGTACTGGTAGAATCACTGGAAGTCCAAACTCCTCTGTCAACCGTCCAGCTGTTTTCTCTGGAAACTGGCTCCCAAGCTACATCTTTGTAACTCTCAGGTTCTTTATTGGAGTTTGCGAGAACAGCTCTTTTACCTTCAAGAACACCAGATCGAGCCAAAAGAAGTGATCCAGACTCAATTCCAAAAATGGTTCCAATGTTTTCGCAAACTTTGGCCAAATTATTGTAGATAGATTCACCCAAATTGGTTTTCTTCAAAACACCAGGAACAACCATAACATCCAGCTTAGGACAGTTATCGAGGGTATGTGTAGGAGCCAAACCAGGTTGTGGGGATTCCAATTGAGCTCCAACAAGGTTGATCTCAATATCGTTGTACTTCTCTTTGAGAACTGTAACAGCTTCAAGAATTCCAGCTACATTAGAAAGCCTAAAGTTTGGAGGAACGAAGAATCCAAACTTTTTTGGAAAGCTAGCTGAGCCGGCAATGGTACCAGATTGTGGAAGTGGCATATCCGAAGGAGCAATAATAGCTGGAGAGTTTTTCTCTTTAACTGCACTGGCTTTGGCCTCTTTAAGAGACTTGACAGATGCAAGTTTGAAGTAGCCTCCCTCCTTGCCAACCTGATGCCATCCACCAGTATAGTCACCACTGGCCAAAGCATCATGGGCAACTTGAGATTTGACTACATACCAACAGTCCAAATCTTTGACATGAACAACACTATTGTGCCAAGGTGTAGGAATGTGCAAAAGATCCTCAGAGGTCATCATGTCCTCGAGTTGCAAAGTTTGAACGGTTTTACACTCAGAGTGAGAGAGTAACTTGATACCGAACTTGGGTCCGCTGTTGTTGTGACTAAATATAATGTTAGATCTAGAGCTAAAATCTAACCATCAAAGGTATACTTACGCATGAATAGAGAGACGCAAATAATATGGCATAAGCAAACCGACCAAATTAGAGTATGCTTCATTTCGCTATAATGGGAATTGTTAGTATTGTTAAAAAGGACTGAAAGAGCCAAATTCATACCTTAATCATTTCAAAGGCGACCTTTGATGACAACTTTTTGCAGAATTTCCTCGAATTCTTAAGTGCGATTGGATGAAGAGCCAAATCTTCAAGCATGAACTTGGCAAATCCTCGATACAGAGCAAGTTTTGCAGGATCACTGTTATCAATAAGAGATCTCAGAATAGAGGGATCGGTTGAGCATCCGCACATGAGGATCTCACGACAAATCTCAGACTCTCTGTCAATTTTAGTATCCAAATAGTGAGGGAGAACAACGTCCTTGGTAAACTTGTCTTCAAATGCATGAAGCCTTGAAGTGAAAAGCTGGGGTAAAGAGCAAAAGTTAATGTGATCACCGTCTGTGATGTTTTCGTACAGTTCACGGAGTTGATTTCCATAAATGTTAACGACATCATCGTCAACGCCAATACAGTCGCTGAAGACGTGCCCATCACTAACAATCCAAAACTTGATGCCGGGAGTATACACTTCCTTAACCATCTTTGCAATAGAAATAAGTCTTCTAAGAGCAAGTTCTTCGCCTTTATCAGGACGAGCGCTGGCTACCTTCTGAGTATTGGAAGACTTGCAAGGAAAAGCGGGCAAACATGCTTCAATTTGAAGGTTTCTCGAGGTGAAGAAATCAATCCTATCCATGAAATAATCACGACCAACAATGTGCCACTGATCATCCTCAGTAACGTTTCTCAATTCCTTGTCAAAAAGATTGGTGATAACCTCAGCAATGGCTTTATTGGTAGTAATCTGAGGATACTGGCAAAGTTGAAGCTTAGCTTCACCGAGGATGAGAGCTTCAAACCAACGGTCAAATTCAGTTTCCTTAGCACCAACGGCCAAGGAGACAACACCTCTGGTTTGATTTTCATTTTCGCATTGAACTTCAGTCACTTTGATACCTTCTACAGGCATACTTGGAGTCTTCAAATTGCTAAGGAAATCGACCATGATATTTCCCTTTTCAAATTTTTCAAGTCCCTCTGTACCACAGTATCGTTCAGAGACACCCATAGTAGTTTTGGTAACTTGAGTTTCAAGGATTTTGCAAATTTGAGTCCAATAGGTTTCAACGAAATATCTGTATTTTCCTTCAATATACAGAATGTCCTGATTCTCATTTCTGGTATACATAGCGCACACGCGCTCATTGAAGGAAGATTCTTCAATGTAAACGTCTGAAGGCGAAAGCATTTGGTTTATTACTTGTTGGTGGTTTAACTAATATCGAAGATGATACTGCTGGATGGATAAGATAATCAAATTGTTATACTGATCTCGAATAATGGTGGATACTTATTGCTTTAAATATCTATTCAATGTTATACCAATTGTATAGTACAAGGGTAAGATGTAATGAGCAAATAATGAATACTGAGAAAAAAAGATCACCTAGAAACCATCAAGTGCACTTGTTCTACAATAATTGAAGGTGCTATCTGAAAGCAATTCCATTTATATTGATCGTACCACGAAAAAACCTATAGCTTCTGCTTGCAATGACAAAGACTCCATGTCATGCTTTGGAGAAAAAGTACCTTTTTTTCAAAATATTCCAAATTCGAACCTTTGTGCTGCCCATGATCTCATAAATATCAATTGGATTTGAACATGTAGACAGCATTAATCTGGCTCATACCACTTCTTTTCTACTCTGAGTTGCGTTGTGCCGGGCGGTGATGGAGTGTTTTGAAAAATATGGGCAATTTTGGCAATTTTAAACCGTTTGAAAAATTACAAGTACAAGCGGCTTTGGGAATAGATATTGTATCCAATAACTTGAACTGAACAACTATATTTTGAACAAAAGTTCTAGAGTATCAAGACTTGAAAAAAACTGTCGTCATTTCTAGATTACTAGATTGCATGATTTCGTATTCTAAAGTGCTGGAAATTTGAAGATAAAGCCAAAAAATCATGGAGAATTTTTCATTCTAGTGTACGAGTCAAAGAGAACATGTACAAAGAAAAAGTTGAAAGGTTGTACCTGAAAATCAGGAACGTCTTTCAAATAAGAATTATTTCGATCAGGTCATGGTTTCCTTTTTATTCAACTAGAACAATTTTTTTTTTAATATTCCTCGACGTTGAAAGGACATTCAAACAAGTAAAGCCATGGATGAATGTGGTCTGAGTTATCAACATAAAGAGTATATTCAATCAGAATAAGTCCATAATGGAGATGTCCGTCCGATTTTCAGCTATACCATACGATTTTCATCTATACCATACGATTTTTACCATACGATTTTCAGCTATATGACTTCAATGCTTCTTTGCGACTTTGATGTCTAACAGCGGCCTCTTCAACCATAGTGGCAATTTCTTGACTCTTTGAATCAGGATTTGACTTGAACGCTTTGATCGTACCATCAATATCTTTTCTGGGTTGAGCTTGGTTCATTTTGAACTTGCCCAAAATATTAGTAACTTCAATCTCAAGTCCATAGATGGCCTTTTTCAACAGATTGGTATAATTTACTGGTGCATCATCAAGTTTCCAAGGCTTTTCATTATCTTTTTCCATGCGATTTGTCAAGAGCTCGAGGAAGCTGTGCAATTGATCGTCATCTTTGATGATTGTAGGTTTACCGTAAACGTGAACAGCAGCATAGAGCCAAGTTGGTACTGCCTTTTGGGTTTCATGTTTTGTCGGATACCATTCTGGAGAAATGTAGTCGTGAGAGCTTTGGAAGATGACTAAAGTATCATTGTTGAGAACGGGCAGTTCTTCGTAAATGGCGTTTTTTCGGTGAAAGTGAGCAACAAGAAAGAGCTTTCCATCTGGCTTTTCTACGAGGACAAAGGGTAGATGATTGGCATTGAACTGGCCATCGGCAGATGTAGTGATGATAGTACCAAGAGGATTATCGCGAATAAGCTGTTTTTGAAGCTCAATATCGTTCTCAGCGTAAGCGGGAGTTAAAAACATGTTGGACTAATGTCTAGTACAAAGTTGCAACTAGAGAAAAGCTGGGGAAGATGTCTATATTTATACTGTCGCGGCTATTATCAATATACAATACTCACCCGGGGTAGAGTAGGCGGCTGGAGTTACCTTGATACTTGATAGCTAGTTGGTCGGGTAACAAGATATCCTCCTAGACTATCAGCTCTCAGTAGAGCTAGACATGAACCGTCTTCCGTCTGGACCACCATCTAGACCGCCATCTAGACCGACACTCCATATCAATTATACAGTTGGCTGTCGCATCAGCACAATTCAAATCAAAACCATTGGCTCAAGGGTAAAAATGAATCATTAAATATATAGATAGTATAAAAAACAAAATCAAATCTAAATGTATATAAAAGAAATATTAACGACTGTTTTTTATTTTTATTTTTGTATTGGGCGTGAAAAGAAGTAGATTCAATGTGTTTAATCGACTTCCTCAACAGTGGGGCCGTCACCGCCAGGAGCAGCAGCACCAGCACCGGGGAATCCACCAGGAGCTCCACCAGGGAAGCCACCAGGAGCACCACCAGGAGCACCACCCTCAGAACCGTAAAAGTTCATGAGGATAGGATTGGCAACACCCTCCAACTCCTTTTGCTTGTCAGCAAACTCGTCGGCAGTGGCAGTTTGGTTGTCATCCAACCAAGCAATGGTCTCGTTAATGGCCTTCTCGAGCTTCTCACGGTCGTCAGCAGAAACCTTTTCCTTGAACTTCTCCTCGGAAAGAGTGTTCTTAAGAGAGTAGGAGTAGGATTCGAGACCGTTCTTGCCAGCAATACGGGCAGCCTCCTTCTCATCTTCCTCCTTGTACTTCTCGGCGTCGGAAACCATACGCTCGATTTCTTCCTTGGAGAGACGACCCTTGTCGTTGGTAATGGTGATCTTGTTGGTCTTACCGGTACCCTTCTCGAGAGCAGAAACGTTCAAAATACCATTGGCATCAATGTCAAAGGTGACTTCGATTTGGGGAACACCACGGGGAGCGGGAGGAATGCCGGAAAGCTCAAACTTACCGAGCAAGTTGTTGTCCTTGGTCTTAGCACGCTCACCTTCAAAGACTTGAATGAGGACACCGGGTTGGTTGTCGGCATAGGTGGAGAAGGTCTCGGACTTCTTGGTAGGAATGGTGGAGTTTCTGGGAATGAGCTTGGTCATGACACCACCAGCGGTCTCAATACCGAGAGATAAGGGAGCAACATCAAGAAGAAGAAGATCTTGGGTCTTGGAGGAGGTGTCACCGGAAAGAATGGCAGCTTGGACAGCGGCACCGTAGGCAACGGCCTCATCGGGGTTGATGGACTTATTGGGCTCCTTGCCGTTAAAGTAGTCAGAGACGAGCTTCTGGACCTTGGGGATACGGGTGGAACCACCGACAAGGACGATTTCGTGGACAGAGGCCTTGTCAATCTTGGAGTCACGGAGGACCTTCTCGACGGGCTCAATGGTGTTTCTGAAAAGATCTTGACAGAGTTCTTCGAATCTGGCACGGGTGATGGAGGTGTAAAAGTCGACACCTTCAAAGAGAGAGTCGATTTCAATGGAGGTTTGGGCAGAGGAAGAAAGGGTTCTCTTAGCACGCTCACAGGCGGTTCTGAGACGTCTGAGGGCTCTTTGGTTGGTGGAAAGATCCTTCTTGTGCTTTCTCTTGAACTCGGCGACAAAGTGGTTGACAAGTCTGTGGTCGAAATCTTCACCACCCAAGTGAGTGTCACCAGCAGTGGCCTTGACCTCAAAGATACCATCTTCAATGGTAAGGAGGGAGACATCAAAGGTACCACCACCGAGATCGAAAATAAGAACGTTTCTCTCGCCTTGCTCCTTCTTGTCGAGACCGTAGGCAATGGCAGCGGCGGTAGGCTCGTTAATGATACGGAGGACGTTAAGGCCAGCAATCAAACCAGCATCCTTAGTGGCTTGACGTTGAGAGTCATTAAAGTAGGCAGGAACGGTGATGACGGCGTTGGAAACGTTACCACCGAGGAAACCCTCAGCGGTTTCCTTCATCTTGGTGAGAATCATGGAGGAGATTTCTTCGGGAGTGAAGACCTTCTCTTCGCCCTTGAATTCGACCTTAATGACGGGCTTGCCGGCTTTGTCAACGACGTTGAAGGGGAAGTGCTTCATGTCAGATTGGACTTCGGCGTCAGAGAACTTTCTTCCAATAAGACGCTTAGCATCAAATACGGTGTTGGCAGGGTTCATAGCAGCCTGGTTCTTAGCGGCGTCACCGATGAGACGTTCAGAGTCGGTGAAGGCGACAAAGGAGGGAGTGGTTCTGTTACCTTGGTCATTAGCAATGATTTCAACACGATCATTGGTGAAGTGGGCCACACAAGAGTAGGTGGTACCAAGATCAATTCCGACGGCCTTGGACATTGTGATGTATGTATATGTATGAGTAGAATGAATAAAAAAAGATGCGAGAGGAAGGAAAGAAAAATTTGAAGAACCAAGGCGAAGGGAATGTTTATATTGAAAAATTGATCACAAAGCTGTTGTGGTTTTTCACCGATCGGTGGAATATTTTGGAAGCTTTTGGAATTTTTTTTGGTGTTGTCATTGTTGTGAGGTTATTTTAGTGACTGGGAGGAAAGAAGATGGAAGATAATGGAAGGAATGTGTTACAAGATGGGGAAGGGTAGGGGAATAAGGATAAGGATGAGGGTAGGGGTAAAGGATAAGGATAATGTAATTAGGGTAAAGATTTAGGGTAGTGAATAAGCAATAAGGTAGGGGTACTGAATAAATCATAGGGTAGGGTAATTTAAACTATAGGGTAAGGGTGATAAATAAGTAAAAGGATAGTATAAGTATAAGTATAAGTATAAGTATAAGTATAAGTATAAGTATAAGTATAAGGATTGTATGTAGATTGTTTGAATGTAGTTCAAATATAAGACGTTGAAAGTTTGTGTTCAAGTTCAGTCCGTGAGAATTCATGAGAGAATAGTTAAGAACGAACTATTTTAGGTTGCTAAGACTATTACAGCTTTGAAAGTAGATGGTGAATGTAAGCAGCAATCGTATATTGTATAAGCATCAATAGACAATAGAAATTGACAAGACAAAAGACAATTGACAAGACAATTGACAATAGACAAAAGACAATGAATACACAAGACTGCCCATTGAAACCTTCCATAATCCTGTATACAAATCTTAACTCAATTATCACAAATGCTAGATCTCAGAATTTCATGTCACAAATTCGTTTCTTAAGACCTAGTCTTATTACCAGAGCTAACATAGGCTGTAGAGTTGGTTCTAAAGATTCTTATAGAGTTATAGAAGATTCTTAAACTGTAGGATCTGTGGGATTTGTAGAACTTATATAGGAACTTATATAGGAACTTGTTAAACCTATATAGGAACTTGTTAAACCTATATAGGAATCTGTTGAACCTATCTAGGAATCTATTGAACCTATCTAGGAATTTGTTAAACCTATATAGGAACTTGTTGAACCTATCTACGAACCTATTAAACCTATATAGGAATCTGTTGGACCTATCTAGGAACTTGTTAAACCTATATAGGAATCTGTTGAACCTATCTACGAACCTATTAAACATATCTACAGACCCATTAAACCTATCTACAAACCTGTTAAATCTATTTACGAACCTATTGAACCTGTAGAACCTACCTAAGAACCTGAAAACCCTGTAGAAAAAATAGAAAAGGTAGGAAAGGTAGAAAAGCCCTGAAAGTTCCTAAATTCCTTAACCTCCCATAATACTCCTCCCCCATTCCTCTTCCTTATATCCACCGTGATCCATATACCTGGCTCTGCTCATCACCAACTCAGAAACGCCTGGCTTCACCGCTCTTCCTGTCGCTCCTACTTCTCGACACTTCTTTCTGACTCAGCAGCCCTTAACCCTTTACCACGGCAACCTGTTCCTGATCTTCCCAACGCATCAAAAGCACACCAAGTTCACTTCTCTCCCTTCCCTCCTCCACAATCTTCCTAGCAATGGACTTCTTCAGCGTAAGTACTGCTCCATCCATCGTCCTCCACGTCTAACGTTAGTTTCAGAAACTGGCCACTGTCGCCAACATTCCAGGCTTCAACTGGAAACAGCTCATCATTGGATCTAATGCTGCCTACTTTCTCTTCCAGGTCCAGCTAGAATTCCTCCAAATCAACTACATCAAGAACTACAAGACTCCACCTACTCCTGTCGCTGACTCCAAAAACACCGATGGCAAGCCTGTCCAGGACGATGCCACTGCTAAAGAATACAACATCCTCAAACATTATGTCAAAATCGTCGACTCTACCCTCGACTTTGCCATCACCTACGCTACCCTCAACTACAACCTCCTCCCCAAGGCCTACAACGCCATTGGATCTCTCCTAGTCAACCATGCTCCTGCTTGGTTAATCGGCTCAACTCCCCAGTCTGTTTTCCTCTTCTTGGGCGCCCAAATCGTCTCCTCCGTCATCTCCCTCCCGCTCTCCTACTTTTCAACTTTCTACGTCGAGGAAAAGTACGGCTTCAACAAGCAAACCAGATCCCTCTTCTTCACCGACTTTCTCAAGAAGAATGCTCTCATTGCCCTACTCGCGACCCCCATCATGACGGGCTTCATCAAGATCATTGAGTATTTTGGCGACTCCTTCTTCCTCTACCTCTGGAGTGGAACCTTCGTACTGCAGGTGCTGCTCATGACCATCATTCCCTCGCTCGTCATGCCGCTCTTCAACAAGTACACGCCTTTGGACAACGGCTCCTTGAAAACAAAGATCTTTGAGCTCGCTGCCGCCGACAACTTTCCTCTCGATAAGCTTCTCGTCGTCGACGGCTCCATTCGCTCCTCCCACTCCAACGCCTACTTCACCGGTCTCCCCTGGAGCAAGAGAATCGTTCTGTTCGACACCCTCATTGAGTCTTCTACGGAGATTGAAATCCTCGCTGTTCTCTGCCATGAGATTGGCCACTGGGCCAAATCCCATCTTCTCCAGATGCTCGTCTTCTCCCAGTTCCATTTGTCGGTCACTTTCCTCACCTACGGCGCCTTCTTCCGCAACCCGTCCTTCTACAGCTCGTTTGGATTCCCTACCACGGGCCAACAGCCGTTCCTAGTTGGTTTCATGCTTTTCCAGGACATTTTGAAGCCCATTGAGTGCGTTGTTGGCTACCTGAGCAACAAAATGTCCCGGGCCTTTGAGTACCAAGCTGACGAGTATGCTGTTGACAAGGGATATGGAGTCGAGTTGAAATCTGCTCTGAATGTCTTGAACGAAAAGAATATGGGCTTGAGTTATGCTCATCCGTTCTACAGTGCGTACTACAGAAGCCATCCTTTGACCATTGAGCGTTTGGACAGGATTGATGAATTGCTCGAGACACGACAGAAGAAGAAAGAATAAGATTCATGTATATTTTGTAGTTTAAAAGTTGAATTTAGCATCCTACTACTATTGTATCAGGTAGATGAGGTAAAGATGAGGTAGATGAGGTAAAGATGAAGTAGATGATCCGATAGAAAAAAGTAGATGATAGAAAAAAGTAAATGATATAAATATATATATAATCATGTCGCAGCTGAGATTCGAAACCATGATTGCAAGTTTAATTAAATTCATCAACTTCTAATTTGGCGTTTCGAATTACTCGCTCCTGAATCTCTTCTCATCGCCCGTCTCTTAGCTCCGAAGCCCACTCCATGTTTTTAGATGATTCATTTCACGTGACCATCCTTATATAAAGCCCCACGTTGGTGTTATGAGACAATAATGCCCAATGTTGAGAGTGATATTATTTCTAATGTCACGGAAATAGTGATATCTGTTGATAGCGCTGCTGAAGCCGTTCACTACCAGATTTGTAATTATTTTTCTTATATAAGTGCCAGATATCCCATCGTTCTTTCTTTTTTTTCCTTCCTCCTTCTCTTCACTATTGATTCCTATTTTCTGCCAGTGTTCACATTTCTTTGAAAGAACACCTCAATAGACTGTCAACGAAACAGGTCTTCTATTGTAAACGTCTATCTAAATAGATATCCAGAAAACAGCCACCAGCTCTCACTGCGCTCTCTCCATCTCTAGTTGCCGAGTTATCTTTAAACAACAGCAACTACAGATCACGTCCGAAAAGCTTTTACCTCTCCCGACTAAAAGTTCTTAAAAGTTGTCTTTGCACTTTGATAATACAGATTCTTCTTCATTTCCTGATCAGACTTATTATCACTCTTCCTTAGACGAAAACCCATTGATATCTGAAAGTTACTCTACCAAGTTATTTGACTTCAGACCTAAAAAGCCCCCAAACCCGGAACTTTTGATTGATTCTTTGCCAACAAAAGTCCCTTCTTTGATTAACTTCAACCCTCAAGAGAAAGAATGTACTCCGCCGTATATACCCACACCCCGCCTAACGTCGTGGCTTCCAGCCGCCGACTCCTTTGCAGAGCCGGCCTCGTCAAGCAACTTTAATGACTTTCACGAAGCCTGTTTGACAAGACCCGATACTGATGATTTTGCCCAAAGTTTACTCTGTCTTAACGATCTTCTTTCCTCTGGATCTTCTGAGATCCATACACAGTCTGGTGCTTTGTCCTCCAAGTCTGCTTTGCTTTCTGCAGAACAAGTCGACATTGACTCTTTGCTGGCTGACCCTATTTACAACTCTGATTCTTCGCCTGTTATGGATAAGGATCAAGCTGCTCAATGTTTTAGTTTGTTTCCCAGTCCTGTTTCTGATTCTCTTACTCTTGAATCTTCTTCTTCTTCTTCTTCGACCCCCGTTCTTCCCGCTGCTGATGGCAACAAGCGGAAGTTTGAGCACTCTAACGATTCGTCCTCGCCTGTTACCAAGAAGCGTGCTATTGTTGATGAAGGCACGTCTATTTTGCCTCCTATAGTTGTGGAGGATTCTTCTGACTCCAAAGCTCTTCGACGAGCCCGTAACACTGCTGCTGCTCGTAGGTCTCGAGACAAGAAGCGTGAGAGACTTAGTGAATTAGAGGCTCGTGTTGCAGAGTTGGAGAAGATGAACACTGAGTTATCTATTGAGAATGAGTTTTTAAGAAACTTGAAAAACATGCCTGTTCGTGGCTAATGCCTCGTATAGTTTTTATATTTATTTTTTTTTAATTTTTTAATTTTTATCTGATATTTCAAAGTGAGTAGATGAGTAGGATGGAGTAGACGGAGCTAGAACGGAGTTAGAACGGAGCTCAATCTAGAACGAGAACTAGAACTAGAACACAACTAGAACAGAACGCAACAGAACTAGAACTAAACCAGAACGGAGCTGTTCGTTCTACCAAATAACAGCTCAATATCACCTGATATCCCCACACGCTATCTATTCACGTTGGGCGTCTTTATTACCCTTCATGCACTTGCATCCATTTATCTCAATCATGTTTTAGCGGTAGATTTACTTATGGTTGCTATATATTTGCTTCATACTCCATACTCTACTCAACTACCATAAGACATCGTTTCGCATTCCAACAGACAGTGTTCCGCTGGTCTGATCTTTAGTTGTGTTTGGCATTAAAGTTCTATTGCCTGAAAAATTACAAAAAAAAATAATTAAAGCTTCTGCTAATTGCTCCAATATAACTCCCTCATCTACTAATAAGTCCTGGATTAAGCAAACCAAATTCAGATTATGGCCGACAAACAGCACTGTGAAGATGATGACATAGACTGGATGTCAAAAGTGAACTCTTCTTCTGTCTTGAATAAAGGTGAGTCCCTAATAGCTGATCACCGTCTCTTTATGCTGACATGTCCAACCAGGCACAAGAAGAAGAGCTGCCTCTGTAACTATAGGACATGTCTTCCATCCATTGCCCAAAGCTCCGTCAATATGCCCAATTCCTCAGTCAAAACCGCTCTCACCCGTTCAGTCTCTTGCTCCAGATGAGAAACCCCCCGTCCTTCATCATGCCCAAGAACTAGGCCCTTCCCTGCGTAAGGTCCAATCTCAACCCTCCGCTGTCAACGACCAAGCTTCCACGCCAAAATCGAGGAGGTCTAGCTGGTTTTTTGGTAAATTTGGATCGAAATCGAGTAAACCACCGTCTCCCTCTGCTACCCAAAGGACCAGCAGCCCTGGACTAACTAAGCTATCAAGATCAAACTCGTATTCTGATGCTAAATCGCCAAACATTGGACTCTCTGACGCTAACTTTAGCCAGGATGAAAAGAACACTGTCGAAAACTTTGATGGCAAGCTGCTTGCTGAGTTAACAAATTATAACTATTGTTCCACCGGGAACTTGGATTCGGTGAAACTGAGTAGAGAAATAGCTGAGGCCCACACGATTGGAGTCCAACGGTCAAACAGCATTTCGTCTCTTTCCTCTCCGCCCGGCGTTGGCGGCTCGGGCTTCCTAGCTTCTCAGCTGCGTAAGTTGAAAGGAGGAAGCTCTCTACCACATTCTGCAGCACCATCAACTGTCGAGAAAAGCTCTGCTCTGTCTCCAGAAACTCCGTTGCTTGAAGTCCATACCCTCGATCCTGTCTCCAAACTCCAGGTCCTGAAGAAAGTCAATACAAGGAGAGTCAGCTTCTCAAAAGACATCTTTGAACTGAACACATCTGGGGATCCTCCTCAGCAAATCCCTTCTAGAGTACCCAAAAAGGGTAGAAGTGAGACTGAATTGACTTCTAATATGCGATATATTCAAGCTGTCAAATCTGCTTGTTCAACTGCTCACGATGTCGCATTGCACGTCGCAACTTCTGTCAAAAACGACCGGCTGAAAAGATCGAAGAAGAGCACAAAGAAAAAGCTGCTTCAAGAAGACGAAGACCTTGAGCAGGAGTCTGACGAGATTTTGCACAAGTCAAAAAATTTCAATTCTGTTAACGTCGACAATATCAATAAACTTGGCCAACATCGTGAAGAAGAACAAGCGGAAGAAGAAGAATCAAAAGTAAAGCCTGAATTGACGCTAAAGGATCTATATACAAAGTGCTGCCATCTACGTGAAATTCTACCGATAAATGCAACATTGAAGCAATTGGAAGGACATGAGAGCTCAGTTCCCTTTCTCAGACTGATGAACTCGAGGCCTACGCTCGTTGAAGTTCAGGCCTTTGCGGACTTTCTAAGCATTGCACCAATTCCCAGTGTTATTCTGAACAATCTCGATGCTACTGATGAGATGTTCCAGCATTTAATTCTGGCTCTCACAAACTCAAAAACAATTTTTAGACTGTCATTGAAAAATGCCAATCTTACCATGAGAAGTTGGGCATTGCTAAATGCATTCTTGATATCCAATAAATCGATATCCAAGCTAGATATATCTGTTGCTGAGCCAAGGAATGGTGAAAAAAAGCGCAAGTATAAACAAGCACAGTGGGTAGATAGAGCAGATTTGGATTGGGAGCTGTTGACGAATGCCATCATTGAAAGAGGAGGAATAGAAGAGTTGATAATAAATGGATGTTTGATTCCTCATGATCACTTTGAGTCGCTGATTAAAACGGCTTGTACAATCGGCACAAAGCGATTAGGAGTGGCATCTACAGATTTGGATATTTCAGATTTGGATGCTTTGGAGGCCTGGATGAAATGCGTGAATGCCGAAGGTATTGACTTGGGCGGTAACGAGATAGAAACTGTTGGACCTCAAGATCCAGCGACATCATTTTTGAAAATACTCATGTCGCAAGACAGTCTCGCCTATGTATCGTTAAACTCCTGCCATTTGAGAAATTCATCGTTATTCATTGACTTACTGAGATCTGCTCCAGTAGGCTTTGGAATGCACTTACGATTCGTTGATTTTTCGTTTAATCCTGATCTATTTCCTGACATTGTGGATGCTTTGTGTCTACGGATCGCTTCGCTGAATCAATTGAAAAGAATCCATTTGGATTTCAACGGGCTACAGAGTCGAGACATAATTGCACTATCAGAATCATTTTCCAGATCAGGGTCCTTGAGCCATGTATCTTTACTGGGGAATACAGATATCAATGCAGCAGCAGCTGAATCGTTGGCAGTTTCAGTGAAAATGTCAAAAACGTTGACATTTATTGATGTTGATGAAGGTCTGATTCCACCTGATATTCTACGTCGGATCAATCTGTACTACATTGAGAATATAGAAAACTGGGTCGACGCGGGTAAAGCTACTGATCGTCAAGAAGACGACCGGCTGGCGGCTGAGCAACTCAAAGAGATGGAGAATCAAGAAGAAAAGGAATTTCTGGCTGACGGAAACGCTATTGCTAACGCAGTCAATTACGTTGTCAGTGAAAATTCAGTAGAGGATAATGCAAAGGAAGAGAATGGATGCAAATCAGAGCCAATTACCCCAGATAATCTGATTAAACGGGCCCATATGGTTCATGAGTCAGTGAAACATCGACTAGAGCATATTCTCATCAAGTATGGACACTACAACTCAATTAATGACCAACAGGACCGCGATCATTTATTGAAGTTGTATTATTTGGACGCAACTTTAGAGAGTGTTTTATTGAAGTACAATTCGTTGAAGCAGAAGTTTCACTCGCGGTCTATGGGACTCTACTATCCTCCGTCGCGTCAACATCCAGAGGGAGAAGAGACGACAGTGCCTATCGAAGACAAGCCAAGTGAGTATGAGCCTGAGATATCTCCTAATAGTGAGCATAAGAGTGCACTACAGCGGCAAATGAAACTGAATTTAGAAGAAGGACAGTTCCACAAACTCGGAGTCTTTATTCACCATAAATCGAGTTCGTATCCATCGACTCCCGAGCATGAAGAGCCGGTTAACCCTATTGAGCATGTTACTGGACAAGATCTTCGCAAAGTTGTCAAGTCTATTAAAGATTCGACTCTGCAGGGCTCGGAAGATGCTCAGGATGAAGCCATGGCAAACGGAGTAGAGCTAGATGGAAAAGGCGATATTGACTTGGTGATTGAGAAACTACACAAGATGAATAACTTGGAGATTCGCGACTATTTCTTTAATGTCTATGGCAGTTTATTAGACGAGAATGGGCCTTGCTGAACGGCTGTCGATATAAACACGCAGGTTGAACTTGGTAGCTTTAATGTATTATTGTTTGATGTCATTAAACTTGCCGAAAATCTAAGGGGATGAGTTTATCTTGGTAACGATCTGGGAATTGTGAAACATGAATTGGAGATGCCAATGAAGCTGTCAATATCGGTTCCTGTAAAACGGTCTAGCATCGTGCTTTCATGTAGGTACGAGATCCTTAGATCAGATTTGCGTGATTGTACATAAACGACGAGTAGAGGGTATTCGTTAGAGAGAAGGGAAAATCTTGTCTTAACTTGGGTTTCATGGTCATGTTCTTGTTTTATGGAAGAATGTATTTCGAGGCAGGAAGCGAGTCCAACTCTAAATGTCTTGCAATTAACGTTTTGCTTTATTTTTCACTGAGATGACATGTATGAGCGGGAAGGGGGTTGGAATGAGTCTGTGGAGATTGAGATTGACTATTTGTACAATATAAAACATTTCTACGTCGTGCATAGCATATAATTTGTCCCCACATGTAGAGCTTTTGAAGAGCTTCAAACGGCGATGGTCTTAGAAGTGAGTATTATTAAGAGTGAACGGGAGAGACAAAACACTGTTTTCAAGTGGAAGTTTCAACCAGAGTCTTGATGAGAGTGGTTCAATGGACTATCGTTTGGAATTAAGGAGGTCGAAACGATGAAACTTATTTTTGTAAATCCAACTAGGAAGAAGGAGGAATGTTTTTTTTTTTTTTTTTTTTTTTTTTTTTTTTTTTTTTTTTTTTTTTTTTTTTTTTTTTTTTTTTTTTTTTTTTTTTTTTTTTTTTTTTTTTTTTTTTTTTTTTTTTTTTTTTTTTTTTTTTTTTT
>JAJMHM010000004.1:0-37821 GCA_030566045.1 Geotrichum geniculatum | reverse complement strand
CTTATTTTTATTTACCATTTATTATTTTTATACATCTTCAGATTCTTCGTCCATTTTTACTGTTTAGCTTTATAAACAAATAGTTTCCTTTATTTTTTTGTCTTTCTTTTTGGACCTTTATCAGACCCTTCCTCCACAAATATTCTCGCTTCAACCACCTCTGTCAAGACCATAAACATTCACATAACAATATAATGACCAGCTTATTACGAAGACCATCACGATATAGAGCCAAAAAACCAACTCCAACTCCCGTCACTATGGGAACCCAGCATGCTCACAATCCATCATTCCAACCTGTAGCTCAACACGAAACTTCCACAAAACCAACCAACTTTGCTTCTCGCACCACAAAAACTAAAGACATTCGCGACTTCACCGCTCCTCCGCTAAGCAGCTCCAAGCCTGAAGCATCACCTCCAGTAGAAACAGCATCACCTCCAGTAGAAACACGAAAAGTTACACTGAAACTCCCTAAACCGCACCATTCTATTTCAGTTCCTATTTCTTCAGACGACGCCGATCTGACGGTTCAGCAGTATCTAGCGCTCCACCTGCCAGAACCACTCCTACCGGGAGACCACATACTATGGCTTCTCTCGCCCAGTCTTCGAATCAGACGTCCCCTTCGTCCTCAGGAGCCTCTTTCCATCCTACCGTTTTTGTGCGACACGTTTGACCGTAAAGACAAATGGACGTTTGTTGCTGGGCCAGCAGAAGAGAGGCTGGACATTGGCTCGCTGGCGAGCTTGTGTCCCCGTCGCGATATTATGGGTGGACAGGCCGAGTTGAACTGGACGTGCAACGTCTTTCTTCAGCTTCAGTCCAAGACTTCACGCTCCGACGAGTGGCATTCTGTCAAGATCCAGATTCGAAATAGCAAACTGTATATTCCAGGGGTCGGCAGCTCCGGCAGCATGGCAGGATCTCCAATCTCACAGATTGAAATGTTTGAAGTTGCAACACCTGCGTCTTCTGGAGGTAGCCGAAGTTCAAAGCCAGGTAAATATGTTTTGGGATTGATGTATCCTCATTGGGATCAAGAGCTGGTGGTAGTTTGTATGGACAGTGCTGGTGATTTCAACATGCTTCGCAATGTGTTGTTTACCATAAGGAATGGTGAAGTAGAGAGAGTAAATAAGGAGAAGAGAATAGTCAAGAGGCAGAAAGGTGAGAAGAGTTGAGTGATTATTGATTTTTAGCTTCTTTTATACATTTTATTTGAATATATTATTCAATTTTTATTATTTATATTTATTTTTGAATATTCAATTTTCAATGTTTTCATTTTTGAATGTTTTCATTTTCAATGTTTTTATATTCATTTTTATTCAATTATTCATGAATTCATCGTTAATTTTTTTAACTTATTTCTATTAATACTTTTTGTCACTAAAATATTCAGGATTCTACTTGAAAGAGCTTTAACTAATTGACAGTTCAAAGCAGATTAAAGAGCAGACGATTCTATAAACGTTCCCCAGTTTTCCAGTGTTCCAGTGTTCAAAGGGTCCCCAGTGTTCCCCAGTGTTTTGCTCGTCAATCTCTATGTAAATACTTAAACGAGATTCAAATGCCAGAATCCCGAAATAATTCCTCACGTTGTAAAAAAAGCTGCGACCTGTAGCCTCGGTTGTTTGTCGACAACTTTGTTGATTACCTTAACCAGATTTACTAGATATTGCCGATGACCTAGTTAAACGAGTATTGTTAACTTGTTTGGCCTGTTTGTGCTGGGTCGTTGAATAGTGCTAGGTCGTTGGATCGTTGGATCGTTGGATCGTTGGGTCGTTGAATAGTGCTGAATCGTTGAATAGTGCTGGCTCGTTGAATAGTACTGGCTCACTTGTCAAAACTCCTGCTCTACCCTCTCGTCACTCATTCTCCATTTCCTCAACTGTCAAGAATGTTTGTGTCTCATATTTTCACGTGATGCTTGATCAGAAAGCTGGAGAAAAAGAAAAGACAACGCAGATTCTGTTACATCGAGATGTATCAGGAAGGTGGGTGACCAAGGTACGTTGACAGGTGGACTTGCGAGCAGCGTTGAAGACTCAAAGGCGATTCAGGACCGAGAATCATTAGGATCATCAGCTTTTGTAACAAGATTTATAGACAGTACGAATGACCAGCCAGGAAGGTGAAAACTTTGTGGGTATGCAGCTTGAACCGTAAACCCACCAGTGAAGCAGTTGGAGATGCACTGAGCTTAAAATACAAAGAACAGAAGGTTGTTGCTAGAACTTGTTAGAGACGAGATGTTAGATGATTACAATGACGTTTGGTAATTCAAGCTTTGAATTTGATGATTTGATAATTTGAGCTTTGAATTTGGCAGTTGAGCTTTGAATTTGGCAGTTGAGCTTTGAATTTGACAGTTGAGCTCTAAATTTGACAGTTGAGCTCTAAATTTGACAGTTGAGCTCTAAATTTGACAGTTGAGCTCTAAATTTGTTAATTTTGCCAATTCATTTCAACAGCTTAAACTTGACAGTCGGCAAGTCCTTTTCTGGAAATGGTTCTCAATTGCTGCCGATGATACTGCTACTGTACAAATAACGATACTTGTGGTGATGCGTTTAACGATTCTTAATTATACTGCTAATTTGACAGATCCAGATACCTTGCTCTTACAGTTTGCAATAGATTTTCAGGAGAAGATAAGAATCCCCTGCAGACATTCGTGATATTTTACTATAGACCAACCCCTCCAGGTATTAAGCTCCAAATTTAAATCAGCCCCAGTTCTACACCGTTCCACTTGTAAAAACATACTTGTATTATTCAGGCTTCACGGCCAAGTCTAAATATTATGGCCCTTTAAATAGCGACCGTTTAAATGATGGCTCCAGGGCTCGTACCGCCCATATATGATCGTCTATTCCTTTTGTGTCGCAGGAATAGGTAAACTGGCAGGCCTGGACTTTCTATCCAATTCCAACTTGGCATACCAGGCGCCTCCAATCAGAGTCAACGCAATTCCAAAGGTGTTGGTCAAGTTGATCTCGAGGTTGAAAAATACAATGGCCAGCACAATGGTCATAACCTGCTTGATATTGGCGGCAACAGTCATTGTCAAGGCCCCGGTGTTTTTGTTCGCAGTAAACGACACTACGTTCAGCCCAAATGCGAGAACGCCGTTCAGTAAGAGCTTGATAATCAAATCGGTCGTAAATACAAACTCAGAATTCGGTCCATCGGCAGCAGCACTGCTGGCGTCAGCAGTCGCGGGAAACAGATACTTGATGATCCCGTTGTAAATGACGGTGGACTCGCCAGTCAGGAACGAGTAAATAATGGTCTGGACAAAGGCCAGCGGAGACATTCTGTAGAGCAACTCAAAGGGGGACAGCTTGAGCTTGCCTGTTTGGATCTTGTTGGTCACTACGGTCTTGAGGGCAGCCAAAAAAGCTCCCAGCAGCGTCAAAAAGAAGCCCATTGGCTTGAAGTAGTAGTCGCCAAACGTGGCAAAACCGACACCAGCAATGACGAGGAACAGCGACACCCAGGTCAGGAACGGGTAGGTGTTGTTGTAGAGAAAGATGTTGAGCAGGATGGCAAAGATGGGCGTGGTAGCGCGAATAATCTGGTGGAAGGGCACGGTGACGAGCTTCAGCGAGACGTTGGAGATGGCGATGTTGATCGTGTACAGGAACGAGAAGAAGAGCAGAATGAGGTCTTCCTTGTCAGTGAGTCTCGAGACGGTGAAGAAGCCGCGTTTGTTCAGAATGAAGCAGCCAACGCTACCGCAAAAGGCGTGGACGCCAGTGAGGAAGTATGGGAAGGGGAACGACCCCAGGATGAACTTGTTGAACAGAGTGAGACTGAGGTTGAAGAAGAAGTACAGCGCCAACCACGAGTACTTTTTACCGACCGAGATATCGTGGGTCTGGTTCTGGGGAGACGATGAATCTGAGACTGGTTTTGACATTGTAGTATGATGCTGTTGAGATATGCAAAGAGGGCCAGCGTAGGTCTATGGATCAGGGAGCTGGGACCTGGAAATTGGAGGTGGTGAATTAGGACGAGGCAGGCACAGCAGGCGGTCAAAATGTTGGCTTCTGTCGGGACAAGTTCTTACAGCGGGAATGGAAATGCTAAGGAGATTCTGAAAGCCAGATGTCTAATGTATAGAATTGTTCTGGAGATTGTTCTAGAGGGTCTAGAGGGTCTAGAGGGTCTAGAGGGTCTGGAGAGAGTCGTGCTGGAGAGTGCTGGAGAGTCGTTCTGGAGAGTCGTTCTGGAGAGTTGTTCTGGAGAGTCGTTCTGGAGAGTCGTTCTGAAAAAAGTTGTTCTGTTCTAGGAACTGTTCTAGAGGAAATCTGGTAAAGAAAAAGAAGAAGAAAAAAAATTAATTGGAGGATTATCTAAATCATTTGTATGAATCGAGATTTTTAAAATGACAATTAAATTCCTAAAAAAAGAAATGCCTTGACCTCCAGAAATCTTAAAAAGTGAACATTAAATTCTAGAAAAACGCCAAAAAAAGAAATTTTTTTTAAAAAAAAAGAAAAGAACCCATTGAGTCTCCTCCACCCTCCTCGAAGTAGTCTCTTGGGTGACGTATTACAAAAAAGAAAATATAAATGATTCGTAACACCTACGGCAGAAACCGAAGGGTATTCGTCCTGGATCTCGAAGCTCACAACAACAGCTCTGTTTTGTACAAAACATCCAGAGCGATAGACTATCGCGGGTCTCCAGCGACTGCATAAACGATATATATCAACTTTTCTTTTTTCTTGTCCGCAGGCACTCGACGGCAGCTTCAGAATTGTTACGAAGCAGCGACGCCAGCTTCATTTCAGACACACGAATTGTTGCGAAGCAGCGTACGTCTCCAAGGTTTTTAAGGCTGCATGAAATGTTTCTGTGTAGAGGAGCATCAGTCAAGGCCGTCTAATACCACCAGCTTGTTGTCCGAGCAGTTCTTTGGACCTGTCAACCCTGTTTACCAGCCGAGGTTCCGTACAGCCAATACGTTCCGTACCTTTCAAAGACCCAAGCGCAACGCTTTACAAACCCTGCCAAGTGTTACCAGCTACACCTCGCCATGGCATAACCGGACGCAATGTGTTAAACAGAGAATTGTTAGGGCAGCATATTGTCTTAGCCCTAATCAACACCTTAACCCCCTTGCTAACTATTCTTCTAACCACCGTTCCATGTTCTAACCAATGTTCTATCGTGTTGACGATCTGTATCCCGGATTTATTGTGGCTTGGCACTCCCAACCACCCGGTCGGACCATTAATATGTCCCGGTCTGTACCTGACCCGCCACTCTACTTTTCTCGTCTTTTTTTTTGTGTTTCTTTGTTTTTTCTGCTTTTTTCTTCTTTTCTCGTCTTTTTCATTATTTTCTACTGCTTATTTTCTTGCTTTCATTATTTTCTACTGCTTATTTTCTTGCTTATTTTCTCGCTTATTGTCTACTGCTTATTATCCTCCGCTCCCTGACCCCTTACCTGAAGCCCGCCAGTTAGTGTGGTTCGCCAGATACGTAAGCTTTCTATATTGGGCTTCTCAAGCCATGTACGTCGTGATATTTCGTTTCGTATTGGTGAACAATTCCTATGGAGAAGGTCACGATGAGTAGTCAGTCCTCAACCTATCGCTGCGTCACCAAATTGATTCTCAATGCATACTAGTTTTGCCAAGAATTGGTGTTCAGTTGTCTTGGCGATAACGCAGTAGCTGGTTTTAGTATTCTTACGCTAGAGTCGGCACTCGGAACTTGATAATGTGTCAATATTGTTAAGTATTAAGTCTTAATTTAATCTCAAGTTCAACCTCATGTCCAATCCCATGTCAAATCCCATGTTTTCCAATTCAATCCCATGTCAAATCCCATGTTTCCCAATTCAATCCCATGTATAATTTAATCCCAAATTTAATCCCAAATTCAATCCCAAATCCAGCCCCATGTATCATCTTCATTTTTTTTTCTCTTCACTCCCACCTAGAGATTCCTTCTAGTACTACCCCAGCGACAACCAGCACTCATGGACTCAATAGGTGATCCCAATTTACTGCCCTCACAAATATTCACGACTGCCGCAGCACTGCTAAGTGCTGTTGATAGTATGTATAACACGCCGTTTCAAGTTGTATAGATTCAAGCATAATTGACACTACGAGTCAATGCCATCTACAGATGAACTCTGTTTCAATTTGATATCGTGGAGTAGCTCTTCATGCGCTATACTAACATTAGATCACAGGACGTGTTATTGTATCTCTACGTGATGGAAGAAAGTATTTCGGTGTTTTAAGAACATTTGATCAATTTGGTACGTTGGAAATGGCGTTTCGCTATGTGCTCTTTACTGACCAGTTAATGCAGCAAATCTTGTTATTCAGGACACAGTAGAGCGAATCTATCTAAACAGCCAGACATATGGAGAGATCTATCGGGGAGTGTTTATAATTCGAGGTGAAAATGTAGTGTTTTTGGGTGAGCTGGATGCTGATAAAGAAGAGCTTATTGAAGAGCGTGTTGTTGAGAGTACTTTAGAAGAAGCTGATCTCTCTGATCTCAATTCACAGCAGCCACCAAAGGAGCCCAATGTCATTCGAAAGATTCCTTTTGAAGATGCAGAACGAATCTTTAAGGAACGCATGGAAGGTGAAGCAAAGGTTTCTAAAGAGCAATCTAGAAAGTTGAATTTCACCGGTGTGAGTTCATCCAACTATGAAAATCATTTATATTAATTCTCATGTTCATGTCGTTATTCCATCTTATGCTGGGAAGATTTTTTTTTATTGAATCTATTCTTAATATCATGTTGGAATTTTATTCAATCTTAATATCATGCATTGAATCTTAATATCAAGCTGGGAATTCAATCTTAATCATGCTGCAATCTTTAACATGCTAGAATCTTTAACATGCTGGAATCTTTAACATGCTGGAATCTTTAACATGCTAAAATCTCCAACATGCTGCGATTTCAATATCATGCTGAAAAGATTTTGTTCATGCCCGTATAGCGCTTAGTTTCATGATAATGGCATTGTTATTGGGTCGTGAAATCTGGGGAGTAGAATCTGTTTTGCAACTATACTGTGCATTTTAACGGTGCAATACATTTATTAAGATTTGATGAAGTCAGTTTCATTCAATTGTGGTTAAAGGAAACTGTTTATTTCATTCATGATCCAGACCAAGCTCGGCGTAGCTTAACGCTTGGGGTTTCCTGATAGTCAAAGCTCTGCTAGTAAAAGATATGAATCATGTTTTAATTAGTGGTCAAAGATATGAATAATGTTTTAATTAATGGTCAAAGATATGAATCATGTTTTAATTAGTGGTCAAAATGTTTTGGTGATCGTTAAACGAGAGGAAGAGTGATTCAAGACTTGATATTAAATTAATTGAATCGCTAAACACATTAGCGGCATGAGCAGGCTGTTGAACAGAACAGAGCTTGTTCAAGCTTGCTGATATCACAAACTAATTTTATTTCCTATTTGAGACCACTTGCAAGCCTGGCTCTTCATAACGTTATAGCGAAACCGTTTATATTTAGAGACTTCAATTTACATTTATATTTAGACACTTCAATTTACACAATCGTACAAACTGAAACTTTCTGACTATGGCTTCTCCTTCCTCCAAGATTGAATAAACTTTGACATTGAAACATGCACTATTATACAGACCCTGAATATCAATGTTATGAAGAAGGTTGTCAAGGTCAATGGATCATGCCATTATTTTTGTTACATCTCCAGTATAGAGCGTATTTCAGGTACGATATGTTTGAACATACCGATTATAATACTGTGAATGTCCAGTGCTTTGTTCGTCTTCACCAGATGAATCGTATTTCAAGGTTAACATTTCAAACACACGCAGATTTCTAAATTTAAAGTATCGTTTGGTAAATGAATCATTTTTATATTGCTTGAACCGAGTCCCGGTCAGCATCGGAGCTTTTGAGTTCCTTCCAAAGAAGCCTTTTCAATGAAATTTCCAAGCCTTTTCCTTTGTAAGCCCTTTCCATTGTAATTTCCAACGAAAAACATTGGTGATTCTTAAGTCTACAATACCAACAAGTTCACTATACGAAAGTATTATTAACCAATGTTACTTACAACGACAGTCGTAGCATTCTTGGATTCACAGTTTGAATTAAAGTATATTTAGATTCTGCTTTGCTATCAACCCCACAGGCTGCTTCACCTGTGGGCCTGAGCTTGTATGTCAATTACTGGAAGCTCAGCGGGTTTCAAACTTCAAGTTTACTACTGAGTAGCTATTTTAATCATTCAAAATATAAGAAAATAAAAGTAGAATTGCTATTATTCTCTATATTCTATAATCTATTTCTATTCTCTATTCTCTATTCTCTATTCTTTATTCTTTATTCTATTCTCTATTCTATATTCTATTCTCTATTCTATATTCCATTCTCTATTCCATTCTCTATTCCATTCTCTATTCCATTCTCTATTTTCTATATCCTATTCTATATATACTTCTCTATTCCATGTTCTATTCAATATAACCTCTATAATTTTTGTAACATTCCCTATACAAATTAGGTAATCTTACTAAATTGTTAGTCAGCTAAATTATCCAATGATTAGTTAGGGCTACCTCAAACTTACCCTCATTGAATAAAAATTTTTCAAATCACCAACTCGCCTTTTGCTTTTGGACCTTTTAATCCGCGTCCTTGAAGAGCATATAAATTGACCTTCTTCCCCCCTTCTTTTTCTTTTCGACATGATTCCAAGTTCAAATGCAGCAACAGCCGGTTCTATAGTGCGACAACAAATCAGACATTATGCTACCAAGAAGGCTTCTCCGTCTAGTCGAATCACTTCGATGCGCGCCAACATGAGAAGATTCATGGGCCCAAAGAACTTCAAGGGCTTTAATGTCAGCAATCCGTTCTATTTTGCACCAAAGACCAGGTCCACCAAGTACATTTCGCAGTTTCCTGTGCGAGCTAGTCACAGAGACTCCAAGGGAATCAACTGGGAAAAGGTATTCAAAGACGGCGGCAATGAAGGAAACTCAAAGACGAGCCATCTCGTTCCTTTTCCTGAAAACCCCCATACAAAAACCGCCAAAGTAGTTCCTGGTATTATGAAGAGAGATATCTACAACGATGTTTCAAGCGGCCAGATGACGGCACAGGAGGCTTCGTTCAAGTATGGATTGAGCGTGCTAAGAATCGAGGCCATTATCGAGCTGGAAAACATTAGACAACAGTGGATCAAAGAGGTGAGTAGGTTTGTTTTTGGATCGCGGAGTATATGATGAGTTAAGAAAAAAATTCGATTAGTCTTTAAGACAAACCAAGTGGTTAGAAAATTTCCTATTTCTGAGAGCTTTGGTGATCCATTCAAAGACGCTTTCAACAGATGCTAACAAGCTGTTTAGGACAAAATTTCGCCGTCGCTGAAACGACTATCGTCGTCTCTTCAAGGCATGCTTCCCCAGATTCGTTATCAGCATGATGCTGAGGGCAAACTTGCACCGACTGACGATCTTACAGAAATTCCAATGCCTCCGGAGACTCGTTCGCAGCGATTCATTTCCATTGCTGAGTCTGAGCCATTTGGGCCTGTGAATGCAGCCCATGTATTGGGCATTCAGCCAGCTACGAAGCTTTTAGAGAAGATCACATCTGTTGATATTATTCATCATAACGATTCAGGAAGTGGTAAGCCAACTGGACAAGAGGGTTTTGTTGCCAATGTGCTGAAGGGCGAGAAGGCTTTGTTTAGATTTACCAATGCCAAAGTAGGTGAAGTTGGGTACAGATATGGAGCTGCTAGGGATGACCAGAAGCATAACAGAAAGGTCAAGTATAATTCGATTGGAGATGTCAAATATGCCTATTAAATGGTTTGTAAATAGTAAATATACGCAGTGTTTTCGTTGTATGATTAGAGATATATCCAGGTTTATATCCTCACGTATCTATATATCCAGGCTTATATTAGTTTATATTGGCTTATATTGGTTTATACTGGTTTATATTGGCTTATATTGGTTTATACTGGTTTATATTGGCTTATCCAGGCTTATCCAGGCTTTTTTCCCAGACTTATATCCCCAGATGTATAGCGTACAAGCACCAGCTGAATATTACCAGTTGAAGAACCAGTCGCGGCAAGTGCAACAATAAGAAAAGGAATAGCAACAGGAAACACTGATGCAGAAATATTTGAAGCGTCCAATTGATACTCCTTCCAGGCTCTACCCAACCAACCACTCAATCACCCTTTGTTCTAGCCACCCATAATAACACATTTGTAACAACGATACCTCCCGCTATTCCAACGAGCATAGTCCCAGTGACCCACCAGCTGGCAATCTCTACTTCCTGCCTTCTGACCTTTGTTAAAGCCCAAAGATATCCAACAGCCGCGACCGCTAACGCCGACACTGCCAGGCCATAGAACACAAACCCGACCCAGCCGCCTCCTAGAGCGCCCATTAGGTCGTCCGAATCGTCCTGGCCGAGACCAAGATGGGCCATGATGGCCATACCGGCGGTGCACAAGACGAGGGAGACGCGTACCCAGGACAAGAAGTTGCGCTCCATGGCGTCTAGGTCGCGGGCCTCTGAGGTAGTGTTTGAGAAGATGAGCGAGGTCACGAACGGGAATGCAAAGAAGCTGGAGAGCGAGTGAGTGTCGGTGTCTTCGGTTCTGTCTTGAGCTAGAACGTCTTGAGCTAGAGCTTCTTCAGCTCTTGGTTGGCGTTCTGCAGCTTCAGACATTGTTATAGAGCTGCCCGGTGCGTTGTTCCAATTCTTATAAGATTGGGAGTAAGCCATGACATAATGATTATAGTTGGTATTACGTGATGTCCTTTAGTGAAATTTCACTGAAGTGGCCACGTTGGAAATTCTGGGGTCTGGAGGTTTATGGGTTCTTGGTTGGGTTCTAGGTTGGGTTCTTGGATTCTGGATTCTGAGTTCTTGGTTAGGTTCTGGGATTATGGTAGGATTCTGGGTTCTTGGTTCTGGGCTTGAGCGTATGATGGCAGTTTTGTTCATTGGCTATAAAGGACTGGACGCTGGAAATTAGACACTAAACGATTTGACAGCTCAATTCAGGCTTTGATATTCTTGATAGTAGTATTGGTGCTTTTAATGTTCTTTAATATGTGATCTTAATACTGGTGTTTTTAATACTGGTGTTTTTAATACTGGAGCTCTTAATACTGATATCCTTAGTCCTCATACTATTCTTAATCCTAACTTTGATACTAATACTCAATACTCACTCCATACTACTACTCAATACTCACCCATACTCCATACTAATACTCACTCCATACTAATACTCACTCCATACTAATACTCACTCCATACTAATACTAATACTCACTCCTGTTACCCTTAATCCTGTTATACTCATCTCCATTAGACAGCTTGTAAAACTTTGACTCCAGCTTACTGTTTAACCGCATTATTTTGACTTCGCTGGCCTGTCTTCTACCACCACACCCAGAATTGCTAATTATTTATTTTTTAATTCCACCTGTTCTTCTTTTCTTTCTCTTCCCTTTATCCCTCACCATCCTGTTATTCTTCAACCATTCCTTATTTATTGTCTCTGCCACTGTCAATCCGCTACTTCAATTAAAACAGTTCAACAATGGCTTCCGGTGAACTGCCTATCAAGTTCCAAGAGCATCTACAGCTCACCGCTGTCAACGTCCCCGACGACGCCATTGGCTTTACTACTTGTACATTAGAAAGTGACAAATATGTTTGGTAAGTTTCAGTCTTCGGGCTTGTTTTTGGTCTTGTTTTCGGGCTTGTTTTCGGGCCTGTTTTTGGTCTTGTTTTCGGGCTTGTTTTTGGTCTTGTTTCCAGTCTTCAGTTTTCAGCTTCAGGCCAGGCCAGGCTCCGGCTCTCAGCTCTAGTTCTCAGCTCCAGTTCTTGTCAGGCTCCAGCTCCAGCTCTTGTCTTCTCCCAGCTCTCCTCCCCTGCTCCGTTCACTAACTCTTTCTAGTGTCAGAGAAACCTCCGCTAGTGGTAACATGGTCGCCATCATCAACCTCCATGATAATAACTCGGTCATTCGTAAAAACATGTCGGCAGAATCAGCAATCATGAACCCGTCCCAACTCATCATTGCCCTGCGAGCCCAAGGAAGAACTCTTCAGGTACTTATTCCCCCCTTTGCTCTCGTCTCATTCTAACCTCTCCCCCAGGTTTTCAACTTGGAATCAAAACAACGTCTCAAATCAGCTACCGCAAACGAAGACATTGTCTTTTGGAAATGGGTCTCAGATACCACTCTCGGCCTCATTTCTGAATCCTCCATCTACCACTGGGACGTCACCAGCTCCCAAGAAGCCCCAGTGAAAGTTACTGACAGACACGCTTCGCTAGCTGGAAACCAAATTATCAACTACAACTTCAACTCAGACAGCAACTGGTCTTCCCTCGTCGGCATTGCTCAAGAAAACAACCGCATCGTTGGTCACATTCAGCTCTATTCAAAGGACCGCAATATTTCACAGGGTATCGAGGGCCACGCTTCTGCCTTTGGCCTTCTCAGAATGGACGGTGCTAGCTCAGACACAAGACTCTTCACCTTTGCTAATAGAACTGCCACTGGTGCAAAACTCCATATCGTCGAAATTGACCACCAAGAAGGAAACCCAGTCTACCAAAAGAAGGCTGTCGACCTCTACTTTCCTCCAGAACTCCCCAATGATTTCCCTGTCTCTGTAGAAGTCTCAAACAAGTACGGTCTCATTTACATTATCACAAAGTTTGGTCTCATTCATCTCTATGACTTGGAGTCTGGCGTCTGTATCTTTATGAACAGAATCTCTTCAGACTCCGTCTTCACCGCAACCAGATACGAAGCCACCTCTGGTATCATTGCCATCAACAGAAAGGGCCAGGTCTTGTCCGTCTCGGTGAATGAGGACACCATTGTTCCTTACATTCTCAACAACCTGGGTAACTCCAGTCTCGCTCTTGCCCTCGCCTCCAGAGGCGGTCTCAAGGGCGCCGACAGTCTATACCAGCAGCAGTTCAACCAGTTATTGAACTCGGGTAACTACAATGAAGCCGCAAAAATCGCTGCGAATTCTCCTCGTGGTATCCTGAGAACCCAAGAGACTGTTCAGCGATTGAAGAATGTTCAGGCTCCTCCAGGCCAAGTTTTCCCCATTCTGCAGTACTTTAGTACTTTGTTGGATAAGGGTTCTCTGAACAAGTTTGAGTCCATTGAGCTTGCTCGTCCTGTCCTTGAGCAAGATAGAAAGCCCTTGCTCGAAAAATGGCTTACCGAAAACAAGCTTGAATCTTCTGAAGAGCTTGGTGACATTGTCCGCACTCGTGATACCACTTTAGCCCTGAACATTTACTTACGCGCCAAAATTCCTTTGAAGGTTGTTGCTTGCTTTGGTGAGTTGGGTCAATTCGACAAAATTCTCCCATACTGCAAAGAGGTCGGTTATACTCCTGACTATACAAATCTTTTGAGAAGTATTGTCTCTGCCAATCCTGAAAAGGGTGCTGAGTTTGCTACTCAGCTCGTTAACCAAAACACCCCCGGTGTCGATCTCGAGCGTGTCACTGATGTGTTCCTCTCTCAGAACTTGATTCAGCAAGCCACCGCATTCCTTCTGGAAGCTCTTAAGGACAATCTTCCAGAGCACTCACACTTGCAAACTCGTTTGTTAGAGGTTAACTTGTTGAATGCTCCTCAAGTTGCAGATGCCATTCTTGGTAACAATATGTTTTCGCACTATGATCGTGCCAGAATTGCTAAGCTCTGTGAACAGTCTGGTCTCATTCAGCGTGCTCTTGAACACTATGATGATATCAAAGATATCAAGCGTGTTTTGTCCAACACGTCGAGTCTCAACCCTGAGTGGTTGGTTGGTTTCTTTGGTAAGCTTACCGTTGAACAAACCACCGCTTGTCTTGATGAAATGCTGAAAACCAACATTCGTCAAAATCTCCAACTTGTTATTCAAGTTGCTACCAAGTACTCTGATCTTGTTGGTCCATTGAACTTGATTAAGCTCTTTGAGGAGCACAAGACTCCTGAAGGCTTATATTACTACCTTCAGAGTATTGTCAACTTGAGTGAGGATCCTGATGTGGTTTTCAAATATATTCAAGCTGCTGCCCAAATTGGCCAATTCTCTGAAATTGAACGTATCGCCCGTGACAACAACTTTTATAATCCAGAAAAAGTCAAGAACTTCCTCAAAGATGCCAAACTTGCTGACCAGCTTCCTCTAATTATCGTTTGTGACAGACATGACTTTATTCACGACTTGGTTCTTTTCCTTTATCAAAACCAACAGTTCAAATTCATTGAGGTCTATGTTCAACGTGTGAATCCTTCTCGTACTCCCCAAGTGGTGGCTGGCCTTTTGGATGTTGATTGCGAGGAATCTGTCATCAAGAACTTGCTTAATTCTGTTGTTGGCCAAGTTCCCATTGAGCCTCTTGTTGCCGAAGTTGAGAAGCGTAACCGCCTCAAGATCCTTTTGCCTTTCCTTGAAGCTGTTCTCAGTGGTGGTTCTCAAGATAGTGCTGTTTATGACGCTCTTGCTAAGATTTACATTGACAGCAACAACAATCCTGAAAAGTTCTTGAAGGAGAATAACCAATATAATACATTGGTTGTTGGTAAATACTGTGAAAAGCGTGATCCTTACTTGGCCTACATTGCTTATGAGAAAGGTCAAAATGATTACGAACTCATTCACATTACAAATGAAAACTCCATGTTCAAGCACCAAGCTAGATACTTGGTCAGTCGTGCTGACACTGATCTTTGGGCCTTTGCACTTAATGAGGAAAACATTCACAAGAGATCACTTATTGATCAGGTCGTTGGTACTGCTGTTCCTGAATCCACTTCTCCTGAAGATGTTTCAATTGCAGTCAAGTCTTTCCTTGCTGCAGACCTTCCTACTGAGTTGATTGAACTTTTGGAAAAGATTATCTTGGAACCTTCTGCCTTTAGTGATAACCAGAACTTGCAGAATTTGATGATTCTTACTGCCATCAAGTCTGACAAGTCCAAGGTCTCTGATTATATTGAGAGACTTGAGAATTACGATGTTGACGATATCGCTTCAATCTCCCTTGAAAACAACTTGAACGAGGAAGCCTTTGAAGTTTACAAGAAGGCTGAGCGTCATGTTGATGCTTTGAAGGTCCTTGTTGACAACATTATTTCTCTCGACCGTGCTGAAGCTTACGCTGAAAAGATTGATACTCCCGAGCTATGGAGTCAATTGGGTAAAGCTCAACTTGATGGTTTGAGAGTTTCTGATGCTATTGAATCATACAAGAAATCCAATGACCCCAGTAACTTTTCAGAGGTTATTGAAATCGCCTCTCATGCCGGCAAAGACGAAGAGCTCATTTCATACTTGACTATGGCTCGTAAGACTTTACGTGAATCTGAAATTGATGGCCAATTGATTTTCAGTTATGCTGCTACCGATAAGCTGTTTGAGATGAAGGACCTTCTCAACTCACCAAATGTTGCTGATGTTGAGTCTATTGGTGACAAGCTTTACTCTGAAAAGAAGTATGAAGCTGCTAAGATTCTCTATACTTCTATTTCCAACTGGGCAAAACTGGCTTCTACTCTTGTTTTCCTAGATGACTACCAAAGTGCTGTTGACTGTGCTCGTAAAGCTAGTAGTGTCAAGGTCTGGAAGCAAGTCAATGAAGCTTGTATTGAACACAGAGAGTTCCGTCTTGCTCAAATTTGTGGTTTGAATCTCATTGTCCATGCTGAAGAGCTGCAAGATCTCGTTGAGAGATACGAATACATTGGATGTTTTGATGAGTTAATCTCTCTATTTGAGCAAGGTCTTGTATTGGAACGTGCTCATATGGGTATGTTCACTGAACTTGGAATCTTGTACTCCAAATACCGTCCTGACAAGCTTATGGAGCACTTGAAGTTGTTCTGGTCTAGAATCAATATTCCCAAAGTGATCAAGGCTTGTGAACAAGCTCACTTGTGGCCTGAACTTGTGTTCTTATACTGCCATTACGACGAATGGGACAATGCTGCTCTTGCTATGATTGAAAGATCCGCTGATGCTTTTGATCACAGTTCATTCAAAGACATTATCGTCAAAGTTGCCAACTTGGAAATTTATTACAAGGCCATCAACTTTTACATGTTTGAGCAACCACAATTGATTACTGATTTGCTTACAGCATTCATTCCTAGAGTTGATGTCAATCGAGTTGTTAAGATGTTCAAGAAGAGTGATAATCTTCCCATGATCAAGCCATTCTTGATTGCAGTACAAAGTCAAAACAACTCTACAGTAAATAATGCTCTCCATGAATTATTCATTGAAGAGGAAGATTACAAGTCTTTGAGAGATTCAGTTGATTCATTTGATAGATATGATCCTCTTGATCTTGCTGCTAGACTGGAGAAGCATGATTTAATTTTCTTCCGTCAAATTGCAGCACATATTTACAAAAAGAACAAGAAGTGGAATAAGAGTATCTCACTATCCAAGGAAGACAAGCTTTGGAAGGATGCTATTGACACTGCTGCAGCTTCAGGAAAGGTTGAAGTAGCTGAAGAGTTGCTTAGATATTTTGTTGAGGTTGGAAATAAGGAGTGCTATGTCGCTACCCTATACACTTGTTACGATTTGATCAATCGCGACGTTGTCACTGAATTGTCTTGGATCCATGGATTGAAAGACTACACAATGCCATATCTGATCAATGTTGACAGAGAAAACAGTGTTCTCTTAGCGCAACTCAAGAAGGACAATGATGAGAGAAAAGCTAAGGAAAAGGCCAATCAACAAAAAGATGAAGAAACTCCAATTTTGGGAGGAAATAGTCGATTAATGATTACTCAAGGAAACGTTGGAAATGGAGGATTTATTGGAGCTCAAACTACAGGATTTGGAGCTGCTGGATTTTAAAAGTAATTTTTAAAATAATTTTGCAATTGTGAAGTAATTTGTTTGTTTTTGTTTTTAAAGGAATAAAATTGTTGAAGTAGTAACTAAATTTGTCGATTCAGTAGTGGAACTCAAGAAGACTCTTGGGGTTTTAGTAGAGAATGGAACAAGAGGTCTTGTAAATAATTCTAAAGTTGATTTCCATGAGTTTGCGCAAGACCTGTTTAATAGTGGATAAGTTTATATAGGTCAAAAGCTGGGAGATGGAGCGTCAAGCAGTCGGCCAAAACATTTGCGAGCAGTTTGGTGAAATAGAATTACAATGGTAGAGGTTATTGTTCATAGTAATGTTGAAGCGCGTAGTTATGATTTAATGAGCAGGGAAAACAGACATGGAACTTGGCTTGTAAATAGTGCATTTACGATCCTGTGGATGAGAATTGAAAACAGAGTTGAGAAAGGTACGTAGAAGAGTCAATTATGTGGGCATAATGGTACAAGTACGGTTGAACACTCAAGAGGACTGATAATAGTAAAGACATGAGAGATTGTGAATAGATGGCTACACGATTGATGGTGAAAACGGTATTGATACTTTGATCTTGCATAAGATTTCGTTGAGGGCAGCGTTGAGATCCAACTTAGATTTTGGCCATCTGGGAAATATCTTGAGGGTACAGAAATCTCAGTGATTGGAGGCAAACAAATGAACTAGAACTTGATATTCAAGTTTTACCATGGTAGACTCGGGTACAAGAAGACTAACAAATCTAAGGTTCGTCCCTGGAACTTTGAGTCTTTTCCAAGTGCAACAAAAACAGAAAATGTGCGAAACCTTCGAGCAAGACAAGGAGTTAAAGGTGAAATATGAAGGAACTGGGTAGGAGAGAACATTTGTTGAAGAAGGTTTTTGAAGATTTACTATTCATATTCAGATCATATTGCGAAGGGTCTATAATCAAGCTGCATCCAGCTGTTAGTCACGAACTGTACTCTGATATTATCGTGATTCCATTTTTGACAAAGGGTATGGTATTGAAATAGACCAAAAACCTGGGCTGCTGCAAAGCGAAGAGCAAAGTTTTGGTCTGTAGGGTGTTTGTAGATCTGGATCAGACCTTAAAGAAGACTCAAAGGGTTGTTTATGAACTGAATCATTCTAGAGATTAACGGCATTAAGTTGCAAACTTGAGTCAGTAAAGAAACCCGAGATGACATAACTGTTAAGCGAAGGTGGTCTATATTAGAGCTATTTCTCGTTAATTTTCCGAGATCTCGAGAGTTCATAGTACTGTTTAAATACGCTAAGCGCATGTTGATCCAAACTGAACAACCTTTGCATCAAGGTCAGAAACAGCTGTCTAACACCAAGATCTGCTTAGAACGGGAACTCCTTTCAAAGCGTGCCCAACAGTCAGTAGCGACGAGCTCCTTCCAAAGTTTCGTATAGCTCACCACTTACTCATAAGCTTTCAAGTAGCAATTCATCTACCGCGCGTAGCAGCTTAGTTGAACAGTCTTTCCGCGTAGTATGAACTCTAATGTTATTACAAGATGCAAAACATGCTAAAAACTGTTACCATAGGAAAATAGCAGTGGAAAAATATTGGGAACATTAAACGTTTTCAGGCAACGTTTATATGCTCCTTTTTTTTTTATCTTTTTATATTCCTCCTTCTTACTTCTACCATCCATCACCCATTCCAGGAGAACGCCATTATTCCATCAAAATTCTAGCTGGCTGGTCGGTATTAAGAGGAAGATGCTCTTATCTCGTAAAAGAATAGCCCTCTACGGTGCAGTATTCATCACCCTTTGGATCCTTTCCTTCAGTATCTCCAAAGTCCACCCTTCTTTCTCAAACACAGACTATCGAACCTCCATCCTAAATGCCCTGGACAGACTCATTCCAAACGAGGCCGCCAGCTCGATTAGCTCGATCATCACGGATCCCATTACGCCAAATCACTCCCTCAAGCCCTTGAAAGACATTAAAAATCCGGAAGCGGATAGTAATCAAGACTCCCACGAAGCCCACGAAGAAAACGAAAGCGCTATCCAACGCGCCCTCTACGATGCCAACTTGCATGCCCCCCAGGAGTTCTACAAGCAACTCTTTGAAATGTTCCATACCTATAGACCAACTCTAGACAAACCTCTTAAAGACTACCCTTCTTCTACCGCTCCAAACATTGGAGGTGGAAACATTGCAGAGCTCCCCTTGGACACTGAAGGCCTCTCCAAATACCTCAGAGTCAACAAGACTGAGATTGACATCATGAAGCCCCTTCATCAGAGTGTCGTGGACAACCTTCCTTGGAAGTTCCCTGACACCTTGTACAATGGAACTGGTGTCGTTATTGTTGGAGGAGGCAGGTTCATGCCCGTTGCTCTATCCTGTGTCAGAATGCTCAGAAGAGTCAACCAAGATATGCCCGTCGAGATCTTTCTCGCCAGCTCCAAGGAGTATGAAAAAGATCTTTGTGAAAAGGTATTTCCTTCTTTGAACGCAAAGTGTGTTAGCTTAGAGGAACGTATGGGCAAGTCCACTTTTGAAACCTTTGCCATTAAAGGATATCAATATAAGGCATTGGCTCTGTTGACCTCGAGTTTTGAAAATGCCCTCATGTTGGATGCTGATAACAATCCGCTTTATGATCCTATGGATGTTTTCGAGTCTGATCCGTTCAAAGACAACGGATACATTCTGTGGCCAGACTACTGGCGTAGAACCACCTCTCCTGCGTTCTATGAGATTGCTGGTGTCACTCTAGGAGAAAGAGTTGAGGGTGATTTAGAAAGCAAAGATTCCGTTCCTTTGCATCACTTGGCTGGTTCAATGCCAGACCAGTCCTCGGAATCTGGTCAACTTGCTATTTCCAAGCGTCGACATTTTAGATCTTTGCTCTTGTCTACTTACTACAACTTGTATGGCTTTGGCGTCTACTATCCTTTACTGTCGCAAGGTGCTATGGGAGAAGGTGATAAGGAGACATTTTCTGCTGCTGCCACTGTTTTGAACGAGACAGTCTATTACGTTCATGAGGGTGTCAGAGCTGGTGGTTATCATGGACCAGACCAATTCTATGGTATGACCATGTTGCAAGCTCATCCTCAGCAAGACTACGAATACTCTGTCCTGCACTCTCGTACGAAGCATCCTCAGCCTTTTTTCGTCCACAACCACTGGAATAAAATGAACCCCATTAAAATTGTTCTGAATACCGGCCTTCGTTATCCTGCTGCCAATGAATCCCAGGCTTATCGTATCAGATTTCATGGTAAGTTGAAGGATCTTGAGTCTGACTTTGGTCCCGGAAGAGATCTTGAATTGGAAATGTGGAAGGAGAGTAAATGGATGACTTGCGACATGGCCTTGAAGCAAAAAATCTTGATGAAGCAGTGGGAGCAAAATTACTCTGAAGCACAAATCAAAGATGCATGCCAACGTATCGTTGCTCATATTGCTTGGTTGGAAAAAAATCCAAATCCTACGGTTGTTTTACTACCTGACGAACAGAAGGCCTACGACGAAAAGAAGAAAAAGGCTGAAGAGGAAAGGAAGGCTCAGGAAGAGAAGAGTAAGAAAGCTGAAGCCGAGAAGAATGCAGAGAAAGAAAAGCAAAAACAAGAAGAAGAAGCAAAGAAGAAACAAGCTGAGAAGCAAAAGAAGGCTGCAGAAGAAGCTGAAAAGAAAAAGCAAGCTGAAATTGACAGGAAAGCTTCAGAGGGAGAGAGACTTCAGCAGGAAAAGAAGGCTCAAGAGAAACAAGAAAAACAAGAGAATCAAGAGAAACAAGAGAAAGCTCAAGATGAAAAGAAAGCCGACGAAAAAACCTCTGGAGAAAAGGCATAAACGTCAATTCATAATATTTTTCACTAATTTTTTGAGAATTGAGTTACAATAGCATGGCTCTTACATGGCGATGTAGCTGAGGAATAGACACGTTGGAATGGCTTAATATTGAGAAAAATAATGGAAGGCGGTTTTTCATTCATGATGATTTGGCTGTTAACTCAATTACGATTGTTATATATTATATCTAGGTTATTGGAGTTGTTAATTTTTTTTTGTTTGTATTTAGCATAGTTTCTTAATTATTGAAAAATAGATAGATTTTTATTTGACAAACTTAATACCAATTATTATACTGCTTAGACTGAATTATGCATAAAAGACATGATATCATAACTTGAATATGGCCATAGACTCAATTAAATCAAAAAAAAACTTAGAAGTTCTCTTTAAACTGGCGGAGATACAAATAATCATCCAAGTTTTCCTTAACTGCTTCCTTGATGATGGCTACCTGCTCAGGAGTATACTTTTCATTCCAGGCTTTTTCCCAGGTATTGAAATCAACAACAAAGGCATCTTCGTCTGGCTTCTTGGACGCTCCATTAGCTTGGGCCTTGAATCCCTTAGACTTGAGTGCATCGTCATGAAAACCATTCCATTTCTCAAAAGCGCTCTCCATCTTCTTTGTAGCTTCAGCATCCATCTCCCAATTGACCATGTTAGGAGTGAACTCAATGTTGGCGTGTTCACAAACTCTCCTTATAACTTGATCAGGATGCTCACACAAATCGGCAGAGTCAATGACTATGCCTTTGCCTCCCCGAATATCATACAGTTGACGTAACTCTGCAAATCCAGCCTCCGAAGGATCGTAGTACTTGAAGCCAGTGCGCTCCGACAGAGGAGGAATACAACATCTAAAGTATGAAGGAATGGCCAAGTGTGGTGATCTGATCAAATAAACGTATCTGAACTGGTCTAGAAAGGCATCATCAACCATCAACTGAGAAGGGTTCGTTGAACTACACTTAGTCTCGTGCTGGCTCAACTTTGATGGCCGTACTGGAGGAAGAATATACTGAGCCATATCTTTGATAACCAGATTGGCTCGTTCAGTCTTCAAGCCCTGAATCTTTTTGGCTACATCTGTGAAGCTCAGGTCGCTATATCCAGCGTCTTTGCACTCGTCTGAAGAAAATCTTCCAGAGAGTCTAGTCGGCCCATAATAAAAGGGCTCGCCAAAGGGCTCGTGGACACAAGTGGTATCATCCGGACGGGTCATAAAGGCTCTTTCCAAGGCTGTAGATGTAGATCTTGGGTGAGTTACAATGAATAAGCTGGCTGACGACATGTTCTTCTCAAGGGACTGAAGCAGTAAAAAATATGCACTAACAGTGAAAGATAACTGTTTTAGACAGGATAGAAGCTTCTATTTAAATAGTTTCAGCTTCTTCTCACTCGCATAACAATCCGTATTACGGAGTAACTCAGGCTCTGTCCTTTAACAAGAAACCTTCTTCTTTTCAATCAAGAACTGCTATTTGTAAAGACATTTGCAGTTCGGCTAATAGCGACACAAACGGAAGTAGCAGCAGCTCAAATTTGCAAACTCAAAATCCTTCACCGTGCGCCCGGAGAAGACGCCAGTCTTGATGCTCGCTTGTAGCCATAGCATAGCTATGCTAACACAAACTTAATAAGTCGTCCTAACTTTGCCACAATAAACGTAAGGTAACTCAGCACAAATTTCGGCAGCAACGCCAACGCTTTGCCCTTCAAGCCACATTGGCAAATCTAAATCTCCAAAGCTCGTGGCTAATAAGCTTTATCAGTTACCTTCAGCCTTCTGTGATCCACGACCTTGTATGTACGCTATTTGGTTGCTCCATATATGTTAGTAATACGTTAGTCATACGTCACATGACAATGACGTTTGAGCTTGCTGGGGGAAGAGTGCAAAAACATTTTCAAGACAATAAAAAAAAATAAATAATGAAATTCAAACAAGCTTTTTATTAATTTATAGATAGACATAATTAACAAATTTACTCAAGGTCCTTCTTGAGAGTACCCATGAAAGCGTGCTTCTCAGCAGGAGTTTGGAATCTACCCTTACCGAACTTGGAGGCAGTATCGATCCACTTGAGTTGGACCTTTTCAAGGGCCTTACGGGAAGTGTGGACCTTAAGGGACTTTCTGAGGGTGATGACTCTCTTCTTGACACCGGGAATGGAACCCTTGAGAATGACAAAGTCATTCTTGACCTCACCGTATCTGACGAAACCACCCATGGGAGTGATGGTCTTCTTGGTACGGTCGAACTCGGTGGAACCGTTGGACTCGTCGTCACCACGGCCGATTCTGTAGATCTTGTGGTTGACGGAAGTTCTATGGTGGTAACCGTTTTGACCGGCACGGGCGACAGTCCATTGGACGTGGGATGGATGCCAGGCACCGATACAAGCGACCTTTCTCAAACCTCTGTGGGTCTTTCTGGGAAGTCTGGTAGTACCCCATCTGTGGGTAACACCTTCGTAACCGTGACCCTTGGTGACGGCAATAACGTCAATGTTTTCGTCTTGCTCGAAAACGGAGTGGACGTCAACGGTCTTCTCAAAGTGCTCCTTAGCGAAAGCGACCTTGTCTTCAATGGAACCACCGTTGATTTGGATTTCAGCAAGGTGAGCCTTCTTTTGACCGAGAGGAGTCTTGCGGATTTGGGTGTGGGCAAGGACACGGACAACGGTAGCGTACTTTCTGATTCTTTCGAGTTCACGTTCAATAGAGGCACCACCTTCAGTGTACTTCTTAGCGTACTTGGTGAAAGCCTTCTTCTTGGACTTGTACCAGTTCTTGTAGAATCTTCTCTTGACTTCGTCGGAAAGATGTTCAGCCCAGACGGTGGTGAGGGAACGAAGACCACGGGGAGTCTCAATGTAGCCAACGACACCGACAACAACGAGAGGAGGAGTGTCAACGACGGTGACGGCCTCGACGACCTCACGCTTGTCCATCTTGGAACCACGTCTGTCGAGATCACGGACGGTGGTGGTCATACCAGCCTTGTAACCAAGGAAGGCAGTCAAACCAACGGCCTTGGTCTTGTCGTCAGTAGGGAAGGACTTGACCTTTCCTCTGTGGCGGGCAGCTCTCTTTCTGGGGAGGAATCCAAGAGAACCGTGTCTAGGAGCTTCGAACTTACGGTGAGACATCGTAGATTTATTTAACTGTGGAGTTGGTCGTCAGTAAAACACACGATGGGATGTAAGAAAGGAGAGGGAAGTTTGAATTAGTAGGAAAAATTATTTGCAAAAATTAAAAATTTTCAATCGGCCTAACCCTGTATGTAGTTTCTTTTGATTTACCCTGTCGGACCATAGTTTGTGAGAGCTCGCGACTATGGTGAAAAAAGTGATGGGTGGGTGGAGTGAAAATTGGACCAGAATTTCCCAAAACGAGATTCGCAGTGACAGCACTTAGGGTTTTAGGGCTTTTCGAATTACAAGTTCTCAAAATGGACAATTGGTGGGGATTGATTATAGAGCTTATTTAGAGAGGTTTATATTGTATAAGTAAATCATCAAAAACAATAAGGTATTGTTTTTATTTGATTTTATAATTGATTTTTGAATGAGATTGAATGAGATTGAATGGGATTGAATGAGATTGAATGAGATTGAATGGGATTGAATGAGATTGAATGAGATTGAATGGGATTGAATGAGATTGAATGAGATTGAATGGGATTGAATGAGATTCTTGATTTTGGTGTTACTGAATTTAAATGAATTTGATTCTTGATTTTGGTGTTAGTTAACTCAGGTGAATTTGATTCTTGATTTTGGTGTTTATATTTGCTTCTTAGTTGATACTGAATTCAGATTTAATTCTTAACTGATCTTGCTTAAATTTGTTTCTCTAAGTCCCTGAATAATTGCACTTGAAAATAATTAACCGAAAATATATACAAGTATAAACAAGACAAAACGCCAAAATTATATCATTACCATTCTCAACCTTGAGAAAATGTCCATTATATTAGTTTAGATATTGCAACTTCTGCATTCCATAACCTCAACAGATCTGTTGAACTTTTGTGTCGACTGAGGAACATTGATTGCAGGATTCTTTGTGAAGAAATCATTAGGAGTCAGCATTATGCTCATCATCTCAACAGGCATGACAGGGAAATCTTCTACTCTTGGATGGTGGGTAAGACCGAATGAGTGCCATAAGACAACATCTTCGTTTCTAACATCTTCGTTTCTGTCAATAGCATCTTGGACACCACCAATTTCCTTAGCAGACTGGTTTGTCCAAACACCACCGGCGTAGAATTCATTGTCCTTGTACTTGGTAACCCAGAAATGCTTTGTAGCAAATGCAGCACGCTTACGAGCAATAGAGCCCGGTTGTGCCATCAACAGAGCAGTGGGAGCAGCATGTAATTTGTAACCAACGGAGTTCCCGGAAATAGGGTTCTTGATGTTTTCGTTGACAATCTTGACGTACTTGTTGGTCATAACGTCGGCGTTAAAAGCACTGGACTTTTCAACATACTTGGTAACGTTCAAGAAACCAGTGCCCTTGGGATTGTGGTCGTCCCAAGGAACGGTTTCAGTCTCACAAGAGGCAACACTATTTCTAGTGTAGCCGTCAATGGCAGGATCCATACGAACAGAGAAAATATGTTGGTGAGAGGTAGCCAAAACCGAGGGAGAAACGACGGTACCCCATTTAGAGGTCTTTCCACCGTCAATATATTGAGTGGACACAATACCAGTTGCACGGATTTCGAGCTTGATACCAGCAGCCTGATCAAGGTGCCATGCAAAGATGTATTCGTAGTTACCTACAGTCAAAATGGTCTGGAGAACAAGAATTCTGCGACGAGTGATGGCAGGAACATCAGTACGGAAGTTTGTGTGCTTCCAAGCGATACCGTCATCTTGTTCATGCATGCAGATAACGTTCTTTCTGGTGAAAACGTTACCTTGAGGATCAGCCAAATTGCCAGAGAAGTACTTGATAGTTCCCAGACAATCGCATCCGAGACTGAGTTCGTTGGCGCTCTTACCACCACCACAGTCACCAAAGTCAAAAGCCATTTTTCTGTGAAGGGGAGGACGAGGATCACCGTAGGGGACGGCCATTTCAGAGACGGAGAGTCTGTAGAAAACAGGGCGGCCATCAAAGACAAGATTGTGCAAAACAAGACCTTCACGAGGAGTGAAACCCACTCTGAAGCTCCAGCCTTGCCATTCAACAAGATTACCCTTTAATGTGTAGGAAGGGCCTTCGGATTGAATGACATTATATGGCTTCAAGCCATCGCGGACGGTGTCTAGAAGCTCAGGAATGTACTCGCTAGTAGCGCAGGAGTCGAGGATGTTCTTACCTTCTGGTCTGGTATTGTAGTTGAAGGCAGCGAGGTCGTCGCTATCGTCGCCGGTAGCACACCAGTCGATGCGAACAAGCGACTTATCCAGAACATCGACCACAGGCACGAAGGGAACAGGGAAGGCGTAGATGTTGGAGTCTTGGTGGTTATTGGGGCTTCTGGCATAAACGAGGAATTGGCAGAGTCTGGGGACATCTCCTTCCTCGTCGCAACCGTACATCCAGCCATCGACGGTTAGACGGTGGATTTGGTCTTCGAGCCCGCATTTCTTGATTGCGTCTAGGAATTGGGGTTCTTTGAAAATAATGTCCATAGCGTTCATGGCCTCGGAGTGGTCAATGGGAGGGTGGATGCGTTTAGGATGCTTGACATAGTTGAGAACTCTGCCTTCATTCAAGTTCACCCAGAGCTCAGAGACGCATTTTTCTTCGAGGACATAGTAGATATTATGTGCGATTCTTGGGGGAGGAGCAATGGGACGGCCAGCTCTTTCAGCTTCAAGGAAAGGAACCATCAGAGCCTTGGGGGGTTCTTCACGTTCGACAGTTTTAATGTGGAGGAGTTTGCCCGGGTGCTGGGCTTTGACGAATGCTACGGAGCGTTCAATTTCCTCGAGGGAGAACTGGTCAAAGGGATGAGGAGCCATTATGAAAGAGTAATGCTAAGTATGGAATCAAGGTAGATGCTGAGGAGAATAATAGGAATCTTGAGAAAAGGGATACTGAGAATAATGAAGGATCAAGAAAAACAAAGAGAAAATCTAAGGTTTTTATATTGAAGTCAGTTAAAGATAAAGTAGGTACAATAGGAGGAGCGTTACTGAAATTCCAGAATGTAGTTATAGAGCTAGTGGAATTAGATTTCGAATGGACCTTCCATTTTTACCAGTTTAATAAGAAAAGCTGCAATAACACTTTGATTTGACCAAATGTTTGTGCATAATATTTGTCAAATCAAAGTGTATTGGATATCTTTCTGTTGATTTTTGGGTCACAGTTGGAGTTGAAGTTAGAGTAGCAGTCAAATCACAAGAACATCATGTAGATACTTTTAAGCTGGCAATTGCTTTATAGACATCATAGTTTTGAAGAATCTTTTTTTACTTCGCTCTAAAGTGATGCAACAGATTTAGAAGGAATTGCAAGACCAGTCAGCTTGCCAGAACCGTCGACTTGCACGGATTGTAATAGCTTGCGAAACTACCGTAATCTCGAGAATAGTGTCAGAACAGATTCATAGCTTTAAGATCTAGCGATCTTGACATTCATGTAGAACGTTACTCGAGAACTCTTCTCCACAGACTTCCAAAGGCAGTTAAAACTCTAATAGGCCCTTAACTGTTCTCAGCTAAGACCATCAGCGGTTAAGTGAGCAAACGTTCTAATAGAACCCAAGGGTTTTCTGGAAAAGTCAGAATGAAATACATCATCGAATATACTTTCTACTCTGTCGAGCTGGCTACTCGGTTCCTCTATACCAGACGCTGCCCATTAGTTGACAGCTCAGTTCTCCTTATTAACCGCGTTGAACTGCCTTGTACCTACGTTGGGCTGCTACGTGCTCTTGCATAATCCAGCTATTATAACCTCAACTTGCTGGTACCTCTGGCATCTATCGGAATGGCCCTAATCAAGTGGCGAATAGTTTCAGTCCGCGTCTATAAGCTGAGTTACCTACTGTCGGCTATTTGATAAGAGCTTGAGAGCTGATATCGTCATAATCTGGAATCCTATAGATTGACAAGAAATGTTGCTTCCATACTCTTTGAATCAACGTCAATATGATTCTCCAGTAGTACAAGTTTTGGAAAGACCGGCCAACTCATAATCGAGAAATCAGTTCAACAGCCAGTCAGGCACAGTCAGGAACAATCAGGAACAATCGGGAACAATCAGGAACAATCAGGAACAATCAGTTAACAACAACAACAACAACTAACAACTAACAACCAACCATTTCTACTAAGATTATTTCTAAGGCCATTTCGAAGATTATCTCCATCTCCAAAATCAATCTCTAAATCAACCTCTAAATCTCTAGATCAACCTCTAAATCTCTTAATCAACCTCTAAATCTCTAGATCAACCTCTAAATCTCTTAATCAACCTCTAAATCTCTTAATCAACCCCTAATTCTCTAAATCAACCACCTCTACTAAAATCAACTTTACCAACTCCTGCTAATGAAATGAAAAATCCTTTACGGAATAAAAACAAGTAGAATAACATCAAAAACTTGTATATTTAGTACCGAAAAAAGCTAAGATATTAAGCATGGACAGAAATTATTTGTGCCTGCTTTTATAGTTATTACCATCTTGAATGTTATACTATATAATGAACAGTCTTTTTATCACGTCCTACTACTCGTCTGTTTATTATTTTTAATATAATAGTGTTTTTGTTCTGGCCCTTTCTTCTTACTCTAATCACATTTTGGATCTGTTCCTTCTTGCTTTTCTTCAATATCTGATCGCCAAAACGCCGTCAGATTATGGTCAATTAGACCGTTTGCTTTTGTTCAACTTTTGCTAGCTGATGTACCACAGATACTAAAATAAAAAAAAACACAATAAGAATATCATCAAAATCACCACGGACAGTTAAAACAAAAAGAGGATCCTAAATACATTTATAGTCATGTCGTTTGTTGATAACGAGTCAGAATCGTTGGAGGAATGCTTCAAAGATCTAGCTTTTGTGACTGAGATGGATGATATGGTAGTGTCCAGTCAACTCTCCTCAAGAGCAGGAAGAATGAGAGAGTTCCTTGCGAGAATCATGACCTCGAACTTATCACCGTTTTCCAATGGATCTTTTAGAAATAAGTCTTCTGTTACTCTAGACAGCGAGCTGGGAAAAATCAATACAGACCCAACAGATACTTTTACAGACAGTGAGAAAACTGAAATGGCTAATAACGGCATTTGGACGAGTGGATTCAAGGTGCCAACAAGAGCGAGATCTGATATTAGAACCATTGCGAGACTGCGACCAAATTTCATGAGCGAAAACGACTTCAAACGATTGAAAAGTCATCGTAAACAGGTTCGGAAAGCACGCAGAAAAATGTGCTTCTCTTGCCTTTATTCTCAGGTTATACCAACACCATCACCCGACCGGACAGAGCAGATCAACACCTTCCAAACTGCAAGTTCAAGAGACACCCCTTTGAAAGAGTCAAACACGCTTCTCTCGTTTTTGCCCTCTCCAATTGATCTCAAAAGCGTCAAGGAAACTTGGGCTAATCCGGTACCAGCCAGCGTTGACATTGTCAAGAATACGCCAAAATATTTACACGTTGATGGGCTTACCACCCCATTGAGATCTAACATGTTAACAACAGGAATCATCAAACGACAAAAAGTTTCCCTACCACTTTCAAACAAGCTGGTGAAAGATAAAATACCAGTTGCCGATTCGTACAAAGTACTGCTCACCCATCTGTCTGCTAGTGGAAAGAACCTGAGCGCTAAATCGGGATGGAAAGGTCCCGAATCTTTCTTCAATCCAAGTAAAAGTATGATAATGAGTCCTATCATGGAAATGTCACCGCAAGACAATAGCGCGGCAACGAAGTCAACAGCTCTTGTAAAATATACTGGTGGACTCTGTGCTGACGCTGTAAAATTTAAGCCAATGCTATCGGTTGATTATACAGGACATGCTTTTAATAGGCGTGTTGTAGCTATCCTATGGTATCTTTTTGAAGAATACATGATGTATCCGTCTCGCAGTTATCATAGAAATGGTTATCAGAATACCAGCGCTTCAACTTCTGAAGACTTCAAAAAGGTGAACCATGCATTCTGGGAATACGCGGGGGCGTTGTTAAATACGTTGGCAAGACGGGAGTGGTTGTTTGACTATCTTGAAGCTATCTTGGAGGAGTTTCCAAAGCTTGTGGTTTGGAATGACAATGGAAAGATGGACGCGTTAAGAGCGGTCCGAACGTCTTGCTACCTCATCTGCAAGTTGTTTGATTCAAAACATGAAAAAGCTGAAGTAGACCAGTTCTATATGGGTCCTACATCATGTTTCCGACGACTGCTAGACATGAGTATGGAAGAATCAGGAATGGGACCTGCAGCACGATTGGCGTTAACGTTTGTTTTTTCTCATGTAAGAGTTGGATTGGGGATGGTTGAAGCGTTGTTGAGAGTACGAGAAAATGATGTGGATTATTTTAGAGTACATCGAATCCCCTTGAGATGCTATATGATGGTATGGATGAAATTAATTCTGTTACAACAAGAGGAAGAGGAATCAGGAAAGGTTGCACATACTGGATTACTGAGAGAAGAACGGAAAGAGATTATCAGGATTTCTGAATTGGAAATAAGAACAGTAATTGCACTCGAACACAATACGACAATTAGAACACTTTACTTCCAATTATATCCTGATCTTAACACAAAGTGAGTAAAAACACACAAGTTTGTGAAATTAACTAACCGTTTGATGAATAGCTTTGCGAGATATTCATTTACAAAAACATTTAGTGCCGTTGAATTGCTGGCACAAATACAGAAAATTCCTGCTTTATTACTTGGAGACACAATGGAATTTGACAGTACTACAAAGGATTCACAGCAGTCCAAACCAGCAGCTCGTCTATTAACAGATAAAAAGCATTCTAGTACAGAATTCACAGATTATTTTAATCCAGAGTCTGGGCTAATCCAGAAATATGGGGAAACAGAAAAGGTGGGAGATATTGAATTTGATCCTATTTCTTATGAAGAATTGATTTTAAATACAGTCGTAGAAGAGACTGCAATAAGCCATGACGATGAGTTTGTTAGAGGAAGATATAAAAAGATGAATGAAGGAGAAGATAGAGCTCAAATGGTTGGATATGATTATGGGACGTTTGGAAATAAATGGAGATGTCTATAAGTAAAGTTGAAAACTTTTATTCTTGTTTAGCTTAGAATTAAATGATAGTCGAAATTATGAAAGAAGGATTAGAATTTTATAATCTTCAACTGCTGCTGCTTTCTTTTATTTTTGATATTATTTTGTTGTTTTACAAGTAGCATATTCCGGTTTTTTATACTTTTTTTTTCTTTTAATTCCTTTTGACTAGTTCAATCTCTCATAATAAGAAAACAAAAACTAGTCATTTCCATCAAGCCTTGAAAGAAACTATCTTGCGATCAATGAACCACAAATTTAGACTTTCACGATTCCAATTAATCCAGGCGTCAAAATTTCAAGTATCTGTTATGGAGAAAGATACTGAATACATATCTTGTTATTATTCACAAAGACTTAAGGCTTCAATAGATCTTCATGATCACGAATGGTCAGGCCAATTTCCACCAATATTTACATGTATGTTTTTTATTTATACCTATCTTTAAGCCTTTGTATAGACCAGTGTAGTTAGAGTATCAACGATTGAAATGATCATGAGAAATAAGAGAGGGTTTGTGTAATTTCCATTTATGGAAAGTGGTGAAGACTGGCTTTCTGATTGCAGAAATGTCAAGTCCCCAAAGAAATTTTAAACTTTGAATGTAATCCATTTCTCAATCCATATTTTCGATTGATCTGTTTGCAATCCATTTCTGTCACGTTACCTGCGTTGCGCTTCTGATTTCTTTTCTTTTTTTGTTTCATTTTTTTCAGATCAAAGCCTATATAGCAATAGTCTTCTCATAGGGTATATATTTACGCATGGGGGTACAAGATACTCCAGTACACAAGATACTCAAGTACCATTGGCATATTTGCGAGTTTGAACAAGAAATTCTAAATCTTTGGCGAAGTTCAGTACCATTTGATATATGTCAAAGTTTAGTTCTACTTAGTTGCTAAGTAAGAGATAGGGCATTTTGTTCGGGTTTTGATGTTGGTTACAATGAGGGCTTCAAGTTGCCGAGGGATAGTCATGTTACAAGATAATGATGTTCTCGGTGTTCTGTCTTTTAAACTTCAAGATTGACTTAGAGATTGGATAGCTGATCTGTCAGGATTCAGCCTTTATAAACATGAAAGTTCCAGCCTGGACGAGCAAGTAGGAGAAACAGCAGGAATAATTTCGATTGGTGCGGAATGATTTAGCGTTGGATGGTAGTTAGACAAAGTATATCTACACAGAAGATATTAACGTTAGACAAGTTGAATCAAGGAATGTTTGTGCTTCATCTGGATCTCCATGTTCAATTAACAGAACCTAATATTTGTGTCGAGACATTGGACTACAAGTAACAGTATCTTGATAACGCAATATACTGGAAAACTGATCTGTATTGAACGGATGAGTTTCCTTATTAATTGAATAGTTTTCTAGTTAGCAATTCAGAGTTTTTTTGCTGATTAGGCGGTATCTGGGTTGACTGTAACTGGGGAAAGTATAGTCGAGGATGGTATCTTGATACTCTTGGCTGTCTCCTCTAATTATTTACTCCTTAATATTGTAGACTTGTTGAAGATCTGATTTCGCAAATCATTGGGATAAATCATTGGGATAAATCATTGGAATAAATCATGAATCATCGTGCCATCAAAGGCGTATAGTTATGTTTCCGTAGAACAAGTGTACGAGAGGATAAACAACAGCACAAATAGCAGAACAAAAAGAATTGAATTTTTGTACCAGAGGAGGCTAACGAAGCAAACAGAGTGTACTTGAATTTTCAGTTTCAAGTTGCAGACAGTTCTTTCCTTTATCCTTTGTTCTGGCCAAGATGAATAGATTTATATTCGTATATATTTATGGGTATTTGAAACTAACGGAATGATGGGTTTTAAATTTCAATAACGACTTTATTTGAGTCCTTCGACACTAGTATCTCTCAAGTATCAGTCGACTTTCAACTAAAACTAATCGCCATATTTTTATACTAGAGCTGAGCAGTGAAGTGATTGTTTTTACTGTGGTTAATAATCGGTTTCACTTGAGTGTTCAGAAGCCCATGTGCGAGATATATAGAAAGTGATCAAGATGGATTCAGATTATCTGATAAAAAATTCGAGCCTAAACTGAAATTTTTTATATTAGGCAAGTATATCATGAGAAATAGCCAGCAAACTTAAACTTGTGAAATAAAAGATACTGCCAAGTTGAAAGTCCAGACTCTGGGTAAACGGCAGATACCTACAAGTGTATATAAGAACTGATCTAGAAGTCTTTGGTATTTTTATTATAACAAGTTCCTATTTTTCAGGGCTTGCAAATGGTTTAGAGCTTTATTTCAAAAGTCAAAATGATCAACAGGGTCTTTCATACATCTGCAGTCCAAGAGGAAAACTTAAAATGCCAAACCTTAGAAAGGAAAAAGCAAAAAACACTGAATATCACTAGAATAAATGAAGAAATATCAGTAAACAGCCAGGAAAATGGAAAGGTATACGGTAAACTGATGAATGCCTTGAGATTACTAGAGTCACGATAAATTAAATACCACCAATTACAATATATCCAAAAAGAAAAAAAAAAATTAAAGTAGGAAAGTAAGAAATTCAAGAAACAGCCTTCAAAAAATGTTCATTCACCGAACCCGTAGTTTCTACATAATCTCGCGTTCAATTTTGCGTACTGGATTTCTGCAAATTTGCGTATTGGATTCCTTCAAATTTTCATATTGGATTCAATAACGTTTTGCGTACTGGATTCAAATAATAAAAGCAGCACATGAAATATGCGTTTCCAAAGAATTCTCATTTGAACGAAATATCTACACATGACATGTTGAGAATTTAATTAATATTTTTATCTGGAGACTCCAAACTTTCAAGCCGAAGTCTCGGTGATTGCTAGATATTCGAGGGGAGAATTAAATAAACAAAGCAGAAACACATTCTGATTTATGTTTGTGATAAAGTTACAAACCGGAACAAATTTTGGAGTCATTTGAATCACTCTATTTGATCTCATCTCTGGAAAAAAAACACCAATTAATGCTAAATGTACAGATACTAAAATGTCAAAGAGATGTAGAACCTTTCATCAAACGAGATATAATCTCTCCAACAAACGTGCAACTGCGGCGGTAGTGGCAGTTGCTGGCAATGCACATAATACAAGTGGAAACACGCTCAAGATAAATGGGAGTTTTGCTGATTTGATATGGCTAATGGAGGATCCAATGGCCCTCCGTTGAGCTGGGCTAGTCCGTTGGCACTGTGGGGATCAGAATAGAGTGAAACGGGCGGTGGAATAGACGCCTGCTGCTGAGCATCTATAGAGTGTTGTTGCTGGTGCTCCTGCTTTAACTTGGCTTCAGCTTCCAATCTCCGCTGGGTGGCAAGCGAATACTCGGACTCCTCAGGAGGAATGTATTTCCCGTCGTTTCTAATGACGCCCAGCAGTTCCTTCATCCGTCTCTCGCAGGCCTTGGGAGGTCGGCCCAGCTTTTCACCAATTCTCTTCCACTTTCCATACTCGTCCTCCTTGAAGACCTGTTGTAATGCATTGTCTTCTGCCTCCCGCCAGACAGTGTGCTTCATGTCAGCGTAAAAGTGTTTTTTGATGGCACCGGCACTTCGCTGGGGAAATGACTCAGTAATCTGCGGCCACTTAGCACCCGACTTGACTAACGCTCGAAGCCGGTCTTCCTCCTCTTTGGTCCAAGCTTGGGGCCTGACGACCTGCTTTTTAATTGGGGTTCCGTGGCTGTTTGTGGGTGAATTTTTCAAGTCTTTTGCTCGTTTCTTTGGGGGTTCGTAAATACTATTAGGATCAGGGTGTCTGTAGCCTGAAGTTAGGTCTGGGGGTTGATGATTCATGATATGTTGGTGCTGGTGCTGGTGCTGGTGCTGGTGCTGGTGCTGGTGCTGCTGGGGATGTAGCAATGGAGCACCGAGAGAAGATGCTGAGGTTCCGGGTGTAGACTGGAGCGGTAGAGCGCTGAAACCAGAGAGAATGTCGGGTTTGTGCAAGGCGGAGGGGTTATGCGGTGAGGGCTGCGGAGGCTGCTGCGGTTGGGAGGGAAGACTGTACAACGGGTTCATGTGGGGAGGTGGAGCTTGGGGGAACCGGTGCCCGGACAAGTTGAGATTGGGATGATTTAGCATGGACTGGGGGAGATGCGGGTGGGGCATATAACCGGCGGCGGCAGCTGCCGCAGCGGCGGCTGCTGCTTGTTGCTGTTGCTGGTGCTGGGTGGACTGGAACGACATGATTCAATGATATCGAGGTGTTACAAATTTTGATTCCATTCAGAAGAATCTAGAGAAATTGTCGGGTACAGAGCTGGCGGACGGGACCTAGGAGCAGCCATAAACCGGTGAGCTTTGGTATAAACGTCGTCTGGAGGAGTAGCACAAAAAATGACGTTGAAGCAACGAAAAAGTCGTAAAGTGCTGTCTAACGAATCTATTTCCTATGGAACAAAATGCAAACGCTGCGCAAAGAACAAGACAGAATTAAGGGAAATAATTGAAAAAGTTAGATGTAAGAAGAAGAGAAGGTTGGAGAGACATTTTATTTTGAAAAAAAAAAAAAAAAAAAAAGAATATAAAAAATATATATCAAGAATTGAAAAAAAGAAATGGTTTGCAAAACCTTTAAAAGAAGAAATATGAAAAGCTAGATTTCAAAAAAGAAATTAATTCTTAGTCATAACTGTTAGAATGTTTCCTATCGATCCCTATCACAACTGCACACATGTACAATTATGTCGTAGAAACTGTCATGTAATTTCTTTTGGTCGATCAACCACAACTGCTAGTCATGATTTTGTAATTGTGCATGGAAAGTGATTGTAGTTCCTAATTTGGATTTTTGTGTCCAAGAGAGACCGGTGTGCGGCGGTTCGGGACCAGTTCGGGTTCGGGTTTAATTTTACTGCCTCTATTGAAACTCAGCTCACCTTGGGACCTAAACAATGGTTAACCCGCTCGCGTGCGGTATGCGCTCCACGCAAACAAAGTCCCAACAAGCCCGGAGCTTACGGTCCCGATTAGATTTTCTTGTGCACCAAAAGCAGTAAAAAAAGAGATTTCGTCTATTCAAATTATTACGTAAAATAGACTCCATTCCGCCACCAGAAAGAATGTAGTAACTCGATTAAAAAAAGTTTTGCGGGTCTGGTTATTCCCGGATACAGCGGTGTTCCCCTTATTGTCGGACACGGAACCGGCCCCACTGAAACACTCGGATCACGCCCGAGGTCCTACTTCTGAACAGCTCAGGCTTACCACACAATGGGCAAGCTAAACAGACATGCTCTTCTAAAAAAAAATCACACCCTTGCAGATACCGTATCATTCTGATACTACATGTATATAGCAATACTATGCAGGCTCCGGAAACAGCTAATGTGCGGCTCTCGATATCTGCGCGGGACATCAGGTCTGATATCATCATCATTTCCCGGTTCTCAAATATACTGTGGTTGAGATACATGTGTAAGTTTGAGCACTAGAGTTGACAAAAAATCCGACGGGTGACAAACGAGACAATGTACAATATTCTTGGCCGAAGCCATTTTAGGGAATGGAAGAATTACCCAAACGGGAAAAGACGTTAATAGTAATAATCGCTGCAAAACCACCACTCTCTTTTTATCCAACATACACATCCAAACTAAGGAACATAGAGATGGTCGATTTTAACATAACGCCAGCCATTGCAAAGGCTCTGGAGACGCATTTTAATAGGGCAGACGAAGAGCCACTGCTTAAAGACGGTGCTTCATATATATCGCGGCGCGATTTGATGGTTCTTGCGCGGTCGACCAAGACGCCGCTATCGATTCTGACGAAAGGGCTTTCGGTTCACGTACCAGCGAAGCCTGAGCCGGCACCAAAGTCGCAGGAGTATTTGGATCTGATGTCCCGACTTCGGTACGAGCAGGCTGAGCAGGAGTACTATTCGCTGCTGCACCCGTCAGCGGCATCCAAGGGCATTATGGAGGGACGAGAAGACGATTCGGGACCGGGTCAGCAGGTGAAGCAGCTCCGGGAGCAATTGACAACGATTTTCAACATTTTGATATCGGTCGGGTCGGTGGCGTTTGCTGCGTTCTACGCTACGCGCCACTGGAGCTCGATGGCGTCGAGGACGCTGCTTTGTGTTTTCAGCGGGCTGCTTGTGTTGGTAGCGGAGACCTTTGTGTATTTGGGCTATAAGCGCAAGATAGAAGAGGCGAGGCTGAAGGAGGGGCAGAAGAAGGAGAGGAAGACGGTGCTGAAGAGCTATGAGGTTGGTCCCGGGTCGGGTCGCGGGGCGAAGACCGAGATGGAGCGGGCGATATTGGGTGGAGTTGAGTCCGAGGGGCTGAGAAAACGCGGGGCTCAGAGCAAGTAGTTTGAGTCTGCTACAGATGGTCGAGACATGAAACGCTTGGAAGTACGGGCGGGATTTGACGATAGTTGATCCCCGTTTGGACGAGACTTGTGGGTGTATTGGACTGAACAGAGTTGAGCGGGTCTGAAGTAGTCCCTGCGTGTAGAGCTGTCAAACTTCCGGCCCATTCCAATGCAGAGACGATACATGTACAAAGGACTACAAGGAGGTTATTATAAAGATACGGATTTCGATTAGCTCAAAAGTAGTAACGATAATATGAGAGTAGGGAAAATAGAAAGAATAAGAATAAGAGTAAGAATAAGAATAAGAATAAGAATAAGAATAAGAATAAGAATAAGAATAAGAATAAGAATAAGAATAAGAATAAGAATAAGAATAAGAATAAGAATAAGAATAAGAATAAGAATAAGAATAAGAATAAGAATAAGAATAAGAATAAGAATAAGAATAA